>PVJI01019310.1:0-31322 GCA_004026765.1 Micronycteris hirsuta
CAACAAAAGCAGATAGCAAGCAAAACATAACCAGAGACATTGAAATTAAGAATAGTCTAACAATAGACAGGGAGAGGGGGGAGGGGACAATGGGGAGAAGAGTTTTCAGGAATCACTGTAGAGGACAAATGGACAGAACTAAGGCGGAAGAGGGAGGCGGGGGGGAGGTGGGGCTTGAGAGGAAGGGCGGAGGGAAAGGGAGAGGATGCAAATAACTGTAATTGAACCAAAAAAAAATAAAATTAAAAAAAAAAACAAGAAAAACCAAAAAAAAATCTATGGTACATTTTCACAATGGAGTACTATGCAGCAGAAAGAAAGAAGGATCTCCTACCCTTAGCAACAGCATGGATGGAACTGGAGAGCATTATGCTAAGTGAAATAAGCCAGGTGGTGAAAGACAAATACTATATGATATCACCTATAAGTGGAACCTAATCAATAAAACAAATAAGCAAGCAAAATATAACCAGAGACATTGGAATAAATAACAAACTGACAGTAACCAGGGGTGAGGGGGCAGGGAGGTAATGGGGGAAAATAAGGGAAAGGTTGTCAAAGAACACATATAAATGACCCATGGACAAAGCCAAAGTGGGGTAGGATTGAGGGTGGAAGGTGGGGATGGCTGGGGTAGGAGGGAGTGGGGGTTAGAAATGGAGATAACTGTACCTGAACAACAATAAAAAAATTTAAAAATATATGAAAACTGCAAAAAAAAAGAAAATTTATGAAAGTTAATTTCCATCTAAATTCAACCATTGAAATTGTAAACAATGAAAACACTAGTGGCATTGTTTAGTAAACTGAGGAAAAGAGATAAGGCAACCACCACCATTATTCAAGCCCTCTTCCTAGGCCTAGCAAATACAATGATGGGCAGTCACAGGCACACACACACACACACATCTAAATAAGAAATGAAGAAAAACCATTTATTACCAAGTCACTGTTATTAAGGTCTAGAGCACTAAAGATAAAGAGACATAATTAAACTCTAACAGATGAGAAAGGTTACATATTTTCTACAAAAAAAAATTGAATGATTATAGGCTGTTATCCAGCTTCTCATGAAAACCCCTGCTAATAGAAGTCAAAACCTTTGAAGTTTAGAGAAAATTGTTTTTAATCTTAGGTGTTCTACCCAGCCAAACTGGAGACCAATATGAAAGAAAAATCAAACTATTTTCAGATCCATGCTAACTTCAAAGTTCTATTGTGCATACTCATTTGGAGAAGAAGTCAACAAACCAGAAAACACTAGATACGAAAAGAATGGAAGAGCTCCTACCCTTTGTGACAGCATGGATGGAACTGGAGAGCATTATGCTAAGTGAAATAAGCCAGGTGGTGAGGGACAAATAGCATATGATCTCACCTTTAACTGGAACCTAATCAACAAAAGAAAAAAGCAAACAAAATATAACCAGTGATATTGAAATTAAGAACAATCTAACAATAGCCAGAGGGGAGGGGGAGAAGGGACAGTGTGGGGAAAAGTTTTCAGGAACTATTGTAAAGGACACATGAACAAAACCAAGGAGGAGGGTGGAAGCAAGGGAGGGAAGTGGGTTTGGCTGGGGTGGTGGGGAGTGGTGGGAGGAAAATGCAGACAACTGTAATTGAACAACAATAAAATAATTTTTAAGAAAAGAATAGAATTAACCTCTGTACCAGATCTAGAAAACAATCCATATACCATAAGGATATCAGATGGAGTACACAAATAATGACATTGACTCAAGGAATGATAAATAGATTGACTATGGAGCTTTATTGTATTCGAAATATTCAATTAGAAACTCTGGGAAAACATAGAAAATGGAATAAAAGACTCTCTGTCCAAATATGGAGCAAACTAATTTGCTTGAATAATTGGAGTAATGTAAGGAAAGAAAAGACTACCAAGTGTGACTCTAGGAACTTTCTATTTCAGTAGTAAAGCCATATCTTCAAACCTACAAGAAAGGAAATGCAAAAAAAGCATACATGTAAACAATATTTACAAAAGCATATGATTAATAATTTTTGCTGTTGGAAAAAGTAATCTTAATTTTATCCGAGTAGAATGCAAATGGCATCAATCTTGGTGATGGAAAAGTAAGAGTAAAGCTAATAAAATGTTAGAGATGGAAGAGGAAAGAAAAATGGGGTAAATAGTATGCTAATATTCTCTTTTTTCAAAATGGGAAGGTAATAATTACAGTTTAAAATTGATGCAATTTTGCTACTATATGAATAAGATATAGTTTTTATTTTATACATATTGTATATAAGATGTTAGTAAATATTTGATTGTTATTTTACAAATTAAAAATATTAAAGAAATTTAAAAGAGAAATTCAAAGAGAAAAGGGGGAAAGGAGGTGTAAGTGAGCTAAATTTTCATCTATCATGTCCAGAAGAACTAGGTAGCTAATCCGTCAATTTAATAAATTGAGAACTGATAATTAAAGCTTATTATTTAGAGCAATCAAAGATTTTACACCTAAATGGTTAAAACTACTTCTAGGAATAGGATTGAGGAAATAGGAAAATAGACTAGAAGACTTGTTTATCATTAAATAGCCTTTAGAATTATTTTGAAACTATGCTCATGTGTTATTCTGATATTTTTTAGGGCTTCCTGGACCAGATGGATAACGAGTGAAAACTGCAGTACCTATACACACACTAGTATGGCACTCTGGTTAGAAGGACTAAGTTAACAGAGCCCCTTGCAAAATGATACTTTCTGAAGGTGTGTTGCCACACATTGTGTTTCCTCAAATATTTTCAAAGTCCATGCACATAAAGAGTTAAAAATGTTCTTATAGCCACAATTTGCCATCACCAGGGAAATCAGAGAAAAGCAACTTAACAACCATCTAAGATCAGCACTCAAGCAAATAGTGAATTAGGCACTTGTGTAAAGCTATTATTCAATTGTTTTGTTAGAACTAAAATGTGACAGATATGAGAAGCTGGAGGAACACGAGCAGAATAAAGAAGTTTAATAATTAGTTGAACACTGCAGTGTAAGACAGTGGAGGGAAAAACTAACAATTCCTAAAAATTTATTTTCTGTTCTTTCTTCAGAACAGATCACGTCAGATAAACAAAGGATCAAATCAGTGCCCATATGACCGACTCACAGAAGGACTGAACGCGAATTACAGTCTCTCATCTCCAGCTTTTAGTGACACCTCCATATGGTTTATCCTTTAGTGAGACCATGGAGTTCTGTTAATGAGCTTACAAGAGTTGGCTAGTTAGTTGGCAAGAGTTACCTGCCATTAGCTATTTAGAGTTTTGTAAATCAAATTACAGTTTCTGAGAGACCCCTCCTCCCTTCACCCCAAAACGTGAGTCATTCTCTCATTAGTGGCCTGCTTTCAGCAATCCATAATTACAGATTGTGTCTCTGATAATCATTTGACAAACTATAATTCTTTGCCAACAGGTTTATAGAACTTAGTTTATTTTGAAATTATGTCAAATAAATCTGGTGCATAAGTTTAAATTTGATGGCCTACTTCAGTCTTCTAGATATGTAACCTGAATTTTAACTTTTGTTCCTTTCTTAAAAGGAATCCAATATAACTTGCATTTCACAAATAATTTCACTCTGGGAAAATAGTCTTTGAGGTATTCTTAGATGTACATTACTACACACTAGTACACATCATTGTTTTTCTAGCTAAGAGAGCAATTGACAAGATTCTGTCCATAATTGCTTTAATGTGATTTCAATTTCATAATTTACATCTTTCTCAAATCATGTGCCCCATCCCTTACACCCAAGAGTCGGGGGGTATGTGAGGGGGCAGTGGAATAAAGAACACAGTGTGCTACAAAAAAAAAATGTCTTTTAGTAAGCTTGGCAGCACCTTCAATTTTTCTAGGCAGGCCTTTATTTCAAACAAAAGAGCAGAAATTATGGCTGTCTGAAAATCTAAGAACAAGAGTAATAGGATGTATGCTCCAGCGTTATAAATAAGAAGAGCACTATATAGGACATAAGTAACTGTACTCACAAAACTCTGGTCTCTGCTATGCTGGAGTCTCTGTGACATCATACGATTCCAACACCTAATTTGCCTCACTAGCCCACCCATATATGGTAACTGCTTGAGTGCTAAACAGTGAGTCTAAATTAAGCACATGCGCTAACTTTGCAAAGAAGCTATAAAGGTTCTAGTATGTATTTTAGTATCTAACTAGACATCCATTTAATCCCTCTAGTCTTAGTCAAGGTTGTCAGTTGTGGAAGCTCCCTTACTTTTCTGTCGGTATTGTTTGTCTCAGAGCATTTTAATACTTAAGACGCTGATCCTTCCAATGATAAAATCCTATAGGGCACTATCATTGTACAGAAGAAAATAAACGACTATGCCTCTGTTTCCTTTCACTAAAGTGCATTCAGTGTGCAATTTCCTGTTCAGATTGAACATGTAGCTAGCTGATTGCTCCACAAAATACAAGAAAGAAATTTGAAAAGAATGAATGACTCTTCTGAAAAGGGGAGGTAAACGAGGTTGCAAACACATGTATTAGTAATTTAACATTGTTTGAGTTTTTGTCCATTGGTCAAACCTCTTGCATACTCAAGTGTGAAATTAGAAAAATGGATGAGTATGACAAATACTCAAACCCATGTTAGTCATTACTTTTATCAAGCAACTTAAATCCTCTGAAATTAAGTGAGACAAATATAATTTGAAAATATTAAACAACTCTCCCTGATCGGTGTGACTCAGTTAGTTGACCATCATCCTGCAAAGTGAAAGGTCAGGGGTACAATTCCCTGCCAGGGCCAATGCCTAGGTTGTGGGTTCAGTCCCTGGTCAGGGCATGTACAAGAGGCAACTGATCAATGTTTCTCTCTCACATCCATATTTCTCTCCCTTTATTCCTCCCTCCCTTGCCGTCTGTGTAAAAATAAATAAATAAATACAAATCTGAAACAAAAGATTAAACATCTCCTATGAGCCAGGCCTTTTGCAAAGTGTGGAGGAGGTAAAGATTAATGAAGTGAACACATGAAGACATTTTGCGTATGGTATGTATGGGGCCACAGAGGAAGGAGTAACAATCCACTGAGATGTCACAGAAAAGATGGCCTGCAGACTGAGGAATGAGAGGAATAGCTGGGATGGGAACCAGCACTGACTCAGGGTTGTTCCTACACAGTCTACACATGCCTTCAGAGAGGGGAGGTCAGAGATGCGGCCAATATGGGAGGCTTAGACCATATCTAAACAAATTGCTGAAGTTTCCTACATATCAGATACTCTTCCCCTCTTTCCGGATTGAGAACCTTCCATCATTCATGCCCTTAGAGGCCAACCCCACTAGGAAGGTAGCTCCTGTGATTTAGTCAGGGTATTTGGGAAACCTTTCCCTTAAAATAGACTCGCATGCAAGCTGGTGCTCCTGATAAATGCAAGGGGTGCCATTTCAATAAGAAGTTAGAGCCTTAGCACCACCTTGTGAGTGTGCATTCATGTTACCCTCCTGCTTCTTCTCACGCTACTCTCTAATCCACTGCCTCCAGAAACAAATCCAGGTGTTTCTTAAACTCTTTGAATCATCTCCTGTAGTAATTTATTCCATATGTTTATTGCTCTGCGTGTGAAATAATTTCATCAAGTTTCTTTTCTTTTTTTTTTGTCACTGCATTCAAATTAGCAAGAGATAGAATCCCTATCTATGAGTAACACTTTTAAAAACACCAACTCCCAGGCTGAGGGAAGCCAAAGAATGTGGTAGCACATGAGCAGAACAAGAAAAAAAGAACAACAAGCAACTGGGACCTGATGACATTAGTTGAAGAGGAAAAGAGAATTTTGGGAATACCTAGCAGGTGTTTCAGGAGCAGCTTTGCTCAAGTTCTTCTCTATTTTGCATTTCCCCAGGGCGTCAATTTTATGAAACAAAGTGACGGGATGATTTCTATCACTTGAGAAGCTGTGTTAAAAAAAATCTGATGCACTGGCAACAGCAAAAATTGTTATGGTAGGATCAAATTGGTGCTTCCTTGCTAGAAATGAACGAAGCACTATGCCTGCCAGATAATTTCTGAGCTCTGCTTTTCAAACTTTAATTTGAGAAGGTGGGAGGAAGTTTAATGGAAATCTAAATCACTGTTAGAAGAGGTCTATATTTTAAACTTTGATTTCATAGATGTCTCTATGTTCAGAAGAAAATTATTCTTTATACTTAGAAGAGAAAGCACTGTCAGTTCTAAATCTATTAATGAAGGGGAGAGGGGGGAGAAGAAGGGAAAGCAAGTGGGTGCATTGTGTACCAAATGAATGGATTCTCTAGCTAGTAAATGAAATGGTTATTTCTAAATATATGTACTGCTGTACTATATATTATGGCATAAAAAATCTTAAATGATTGACCTTTTAAAATTATCAAAAATTTGCTCTTCTAATCGGCTTCTGCTAATAACATTCTTACCACAAGATTGATATTTACTGACATACATGTCATTCTTATACTTTTATTAAGAAAACTCTTGCTAAATAATTGTTGTCATTTTTATCTACTGTTCTCCCCTTCAGGGAGAGAGGATGACCATGCAGCAGAGGTGATGGTAAACACTGGACTCATTTTGCACATGGAAAATGAAAAGAATATTTAGATCCCAGTTTATGAAACTTATAATCACTATGACAGCAATTACAGCTGATCTGTTGAATCTTAGTTAAAAATCAGGCAGGATGCTCAATACAGTAATATATACATTGTCTCATTAGACTCTTTCAGTACCTCTATGATGTCATTTTAATTATCACCATTTTACAAATTAAAAAAGAAAACTAATGTACAAAGTAAAATAGCTAATAAGTTGAAAAACTAGCATTCCAACCCAAGTCCATCTGTATCTAGAGCTTAAATTTATAAGTATTTTAAGATGTGTCCAAGGTATATTTCAATGCTACTATTTCAGAGATAATGCTTATTATACCAGTAATTGAATCTGGCTCGTAACTTTCTTAAAATGTTCCTTTGAGGCTGAAATTTTCTATACTTGGTGTCCATCCAACTGTGTGGTGGCAGGAGGCAAAGAAAATACAGCAAGTTCTGATAGAGGCAGGAACAGATTTTGGGATTCTGTTTGGATTTTGAGACAGGCTGGAGCCTGGACCAGAATCCAAAACCTGTTGAAACGGAGTTGTCTCTTCATAACAGCAATGGAGTAAGAATTTCCATAGAAACTTAACTCAAGCACAAAACCTGACCTAGAACTAACTAAATAAATAGACACAATTTATGCTTACCTTTTTTTTTACATTGGCATTTAGATGATATTCTTGATTGTTATGGTTTTCTCCATCCTGTGGGCTAGAGCTCTAACCCTAGACCAAGAATGAACATTTACTCTCTAACTAGTGATGGACTCTCACTCTGTGTTTTACTCCTAGATTACAGAAGGTCACCATGTTCTAGTCAATGCTGGTGTTGTCTGTGCCCACTGTGAAGTCGAAGTATGGCTTCATCTGAGCTCTCTACAAAGGCTTCCCCTGCGGTATCCTGTCCCCAGCTGTTGCCATACTTTTGTCCACAGCCTGGCCTAAATTCAGCTGGAACACTAAGAACAGAGTGATGGAGGATCCCTCTGTTCAGGTCATTTTTATGGGATAAAATAGACAAATAATATCTCAGGCCCTCATATATGTTTCCTGCTCTAAAGAGTTATGTTAAAAGTACCTGGATCATGTTCTAATCTCAGCAGTGTCTACATTGTTTGCTAAATTATTCTCTTGTTGTCACTACTATTCCTTGTGCTTGATTGTACTATTCACTTATCAACCTATATTGTGTTCTTTTGTTTCCAAGTTAGTCTCCCCCACCCAACACTGATATTTCTGATTCATGACTTGTTCAATTTCATACTTTAAATACACAATAGAGAGCAGGTGCTTATAAAATGTTGTTTACCAAATCAGGCATGTAATCAATAGAAAACTTTTCTTTTTAAACATGCTAACATTTTCTTAACCATGCTTCACTAAAAAATAAGCTAATCCATTTCCTCACATGCTCAAATAAAAAACACATAATTAAAATGGTATGAGTGGAAGTTATATGCAGACTTCTGGTGAACATGGAGGTGTACGTAGATACACTTTGCTTCCTCTCATAACCAAAGAAAGGACAACAACAAACTTAAAAACAAAAAATAACCAGAACTGCCAGAAAATTGAACTGTATGGAAGTCTGACAACCAAGGAGTCAAAGAAATATTCATTCAGACTGGTAGGAGGGGCAGAGATGGGCAGCCAGAACAGAGAGGACACGTGGCAAGGCAGTGGCTGGAGGACAGGGCAGGAAAGGCAGTGGCTGGCAGACCTGGCTGTCCCACATTTGCATGTGGATAAATGGGGGGAAATAATTGGAGGGCCAGACAGACTATACAACCCAGGGTTCCAGCATGTGAAAAGAAAGCCTCAACACTTCTGGCTGTAAAAACCTGTGAGGGTTGTGGTAGCAGGAGAAACTCCTAGCCTCACAGAAGAGTTCACTGGAGAGACCCACAGGGTCCTAGAATGTACACAAAACCACCCACTCAGAAATCAACACCAGAAGGGCCTAATTTTCTTGTGGGTAGTAGGGGAAGTAACTGAAAGCCAGCCAAGAGCAAGCAAACAGCATTGTTCCCTCTCTGACCCCTCCCCCACAGACAGCACCACAGCAATGTGGGTTACCCTGCCCTGGCGAATGCCTGAGGCTCCACTCCTCACAATGTAACAGGTGTGCTGAGACAAAGAAATATAGCCCAAATGGAATAACAGATCAAAACTCCAAAAATAGAAATAAATGATGAAGAGATAGCCAACCTATCAGATGCAGAGTTTAAAACACTGGTAATCAGTGTTTTGGATGCTCACAGAAATGGTTGAGTATAGTCTCAAAATAGGGGAAAAAGTAAAGGCCATGCAGAGTGAAATAAAGAAAAATATACAGGGAACCAACAGTGAAGGGAAGGAAACCAGGACTCAAATCAATGATTTGGAACAGAAGGAAGTAATAAACATCAACCAGAACAGAATGAAGAAATAAGAACTCAAAAAAAAAAAAAAAAAGAGAAGATCCCCAGCTGGTGTGGCTCTGTGGATTGAATGCTGGCCTGTGTACCGAAGGATCACTTGTTCAATTCCCAGTCATGGCACATGCCTGGGTTATGGGCCAGGTCCCCAGTAACAGGAGTGTTAGAGACAAACACACACTGATGTTTCTCTCCCTCTCTTTCTCCCTCCCTTCCCCGCTGTCTAAAATAAATAAATAAAATCTTTTTTAAAAAATGAGGAGAGGCTTAGGAACCTCTGGGACAACTGTACATGTTCCAACATCTGAATCATATGGGGTGCCAGAAAGAAAAGAGGAAGAGCAAGAAATTGAAAACTTATTTGAAAAAATAATGAAGGAAAACTTCCCCAATCTGGCAAAAGAAATAGACTTTCAGGAAGTTCAGAGAGTCTCAAAGAAGTTGGACTCAAGGAAGCATGCACCAAGGCACATCATAATTACATTACCTAAGATTAAAGAGAAAGAGAAAACCTTAAAGGCAGCAGAGAAAAGGAGAGAGTTACCTACAAAGGAGTTCTCATAAAACTATCAGCTGATTTCTCCAAAGAAACCTTGCAGGCAAGAAGGGGTTGGAAAGAAGTATTACAAGTCATGAAAGGCAAGGACCTACAACCAAGATTATTCTATCCAGCAAAGCTATCATTTAGAATGGAAGGGCAGATAAAGTGCTTCCCAGATAAGGTCAAGTTCAAGGAGTTCATCAATACCAAGCCCTTATTATATGAAATGACAGAGGGGCTTGCTCATTAGAAAAAGAAGATAAAAAATACAGACAGTAAAATGACAACAAACTCACAACTATCAACAACAGAACCTAAAAAAACAAAAACAAAAATAAACTAAGCAAATAACTAGAACAGGAACAGAACCACAGAAATGGAAATCACATGGAGGGTTATTGGCAGGGAGGAGGAGAGGGGAGAATGGGGGGAAATGTACAAGGAATAAGTACAGAATAGACAGAAGGAGGTTAAGAATAATATAGGAAATGTAGAAGCCAAAGAACTTATGTGTACTATCCATGGACATTAACTATGGTGGGGGATGCTGGTGGGAAGGGAATAAAGGGGAGAAAAAATGGGACAACTGTAATAGCATAATCAATAGAACATACTTTAAAAAATAAAATGTTATGAGTATATGCACATATACATGCACATAATTTATTAAAATGGAAAATATAATCCATTATTTTGAATGCAATTGGACAGTGTTTTTTCATCAATATTTATTAATCATCTACTATGTATAAGCTCCTATTTAGGAATTGAAGAGCAAAGTTAGACAAAGTTCCTCACCCTCAGATAACTTATATTGGGGAAAGGGAGATAGAGAATAAAAACAAAAATAAGAAATAACTAAATTAGATTGTGTGCAAGGTGATAAATGCTATAGAAAAAAAATAAGAATGGTCACTTAGTAGAGTCAAGAGAGGGGGATGATATGTGTGTGGGAGGGGGGTCAAATTAAGTCTTACTAAACAAAGACTTAAAGGTGGTCATGGGGGGAATTAACCAAAAAGGCATCTAAGGAAAAAAACATTTCAGGCAGAGGGAAGGCTTTAGGAGGAGAGAACATTAGCAAGGGATCAGTGCTGATGGAGCTGAGTGCTGAGGGAGAATAGCTGAATGGTAGGACCTAGGACTGAGAGGTGAAGGAAAAGATCATTTAGAGCTTGGTAGGCAATTTGGAGACTCTGGTTTTTAACCTGAGGGAAATGAGGAGCCAATGCAAAGTCTGAGTAATGTGACGTAGTTACTTAAAGATAACTCTGTGTGCTGTGTTAAGAACAGACAGATGGAGACAGGGTAGAAGTAAGGAAGGCTATTAGGAGAGAAAAGATGATAACTTGGCGGTACCAGTGAAGGTGATGAGAGTGGAGGGATTCTAAATATATTTCAAAAGTTTATTCTTAGATTGGTGGGTGTTGCACAGTAAAAACATCTCTATAACCTATACATCAACAAAAATTATGAGCTTTGACATAAAACTCATTGCTAAAAGAAAACAACATGGAAGATGTTTCCTTGATAAATAGGTATTTTGCCCTGGCTGGTGTGGCTCAGTGGATTGAGTGCCTGACTGTGAACTAAAGGGTCGCTAGTTCAATTCCCTATTAGGGCGCCTGCCTGGGTTGTGGGCCAGGACCCCAGTGGGGAAGCTTGAGAGGCAACCATACATTGACGTTTCCTTCCCTTTCTTCCTCCCTCCCTTCCCTTCTCTAAAAATAAATAAATAACATATTTTTAAAAATATATAGGCATTTATTGCAAGAGAACCTGAAACTGCATCCTCTAACAGAATAGCTTTAGGGTTTGGGAAAATTATATGTGTGTATTACATGTGTGTATGTGTATATGTATTTGTGTGTATACACATGCACACATGTTCACACACACATACATTCATACATATGCATAAACATACATAGATATAGATATATATCAAGTAGTAATAATCAAATAAAGTAATCCACACATGAAAATTGCTTTATAATTCCCCAGATTTTGTCAGTGCATTTTTGTTCAGTGGAACTGATGAAACAAAAACACTGAACTCCTGAGCACTGACAAGGTGATTTTTCATGACAATCAATATTGTCTCACCTGGGAAGAAGCACAAAGCTTTTCTGAAGGTCTTAGAACAAGACAGAGCAGTTGTAATAAGAGATGGCAAATAGCTCCAAGGATGATAGACAACCAGGGAGAAGCTGAAGAGTGGGTACTGCCAGTGCAAGACTACATTCTTGAGTGTCTGGCCAGGCTTGATAGCTGGGGTGGGAAGATGAACCTCACTTACCTGACAGTTTACTGTAAGGCCATCTGGGGAGGCAGGATAGCTGAAACAGGCTATCAGAGTATAATTTGCTTCAAAAAAATTCCTTGGCTGGAGACACCTGAGTTAACCTCCACGATTAACTCAGAGCTGCACTCTAAATACAGGCAGAAATTGAGTGTTTCACAAATTTGTGGTTGTTTGACTATTAAAATCCCTAGTCGTGGATAATAATGCTAAGCTCCTTGGAGGGCAAAATGAAAAGCTATCAGAATAATATTTGCTTTCATCTGCTCAGATATAATGCCGAAATCACCCGCTTGTTTGTGGTTTCTTCCTGGGGAGCATTCTGAATCCCATCAATTTCAGTTTCAAGGAGAGCACAGCAGAGCAGTGCTGAGGTGGAGAAAAAAAGCCCAAATTTCTCTTGTCTGATTTAAAAACTGTACCCCACAGTGAGCTTCTCTGTTTGTTAAAATCTCTAATTGGTGTTTTCTCAACTTGCTGCTTGGCTGGTTTCTCTTTATTGATTTCATTTTGGGTTTGTAAGGCTGTGTTTGGAGCCCTTTCCAGAGTTTGTTTGGAAGCTCATTTTTAATTTTAATGAAAATGCATTTTTAAAAATGTATATTACACCACCCTGCCGATTTTGTTCAAATAAACCTGCTACTGTTTTCAGTGATTTCCAACCATTTTAGTGCCCTTGGTCTCACTCACTAAAGGGACCCCTGTGCTATTCCTGGCAAAGTAACAAAATAAAGTAGAAAAATGAATGTTCTTCACTGCCTTTGAAGGCTCTTATACAACAAAGGAAAAAGGTTCATTCAGGAGATTGCCTTGGGGAATAATACCTCAGAATTCAAAAAGGAGAGGGTGCCACCACCCCAATTTCAGTTCTAAACAGCTTGTTTCCCAAACAGAATTCTTTCATTATTTTGAAAAACCCAGATCCAAAGCAATCAGCCAAGGAGGATATTTAATCGTACTAGTCACTGATCATATTAGTGATCATATTAGATTTAAACTTAAAATAGCATGTACTCATACTATAAATTTGGTAACTGGGAAAATTTCAAAATAACATGTCCCATATTTACATTTTATTGAACCTGAAGGAGAGAGTTTAAACCCAATGAGACAGTCCAGGCCACGTGACTCAGTTGGTTGGCACATCATCTCATACTCCGAAAGGCTGCAGATTTGATCCTTTGTCAGGGCACATAGCTAAGTTGCAGGTTTGAACCCTAGTCAGGGTGAAAACAGGAGGCAACTGATTCATGTTTCTTTCTCACATTGATGTTTCTCTCTCTCTCTTTCTTCCTTCCTTTCTCTCTAAAATCAATACAAACAAACAAACAAACATATCCTCAGACAAGTATTAAAAAATAATAAAAACTAAAAAAAAACAGTGAGATAGAATCTAATATCAGCATGTTTCAGACAGCAACACAAAGGGTTCGTTTTCAAAACGTGATCAAGAACTATAGAACTTACCCCTTAATTCTGCCATTTTCTTTATCTCAAATTCACCTGTCACAGGAATCTCTGTTACGTCAGGTGTCCAAGCTGAACACTATGGAATTAGCCTCCTCCATTCTTGCATCTCTTCCAGCTGTCAGGTGGTTCTAACTCCTGGACATTGTATGTGAAATATTTCTGAGACGCAACCTCCTCTCTGTCATGCCATCATCACCTTAGATCAGGCCCTGGCTGTCTCTGCTGTAGATTATGACAAGGGTTTCTTAACCGTCTTTTTCTTCTTTAATCTATATTTAATGCTGCCATTTATTGTCTTTTTAAAACAAAATCTGATAATATTTCTCCCTTGGCTTGATTAAAGCTTAACAGTAAAAGAGAGGTTATACTCTTCATTGTAACTAAATCAGGTTCAAATTCCCTAGCATAACTCATCTTTCATGAGCTCACCCTAACCTACTGTCAAGCTTATTTTTTGAAAGCTTTTTCCTGTGAGCTCTGCTTCCCAGCTGCATGGAAAGGGTATTGGGCCTTGGAACACCCACTGCCTTTCATGTCTCTGTGAGATTTTATATTCGCAGTTCTCTTTTTGGAATACAATGTGATTTATTAATAGTGAGGAAAAATGGCCTTGGAACAAAATCTGGACCAGAATTTCAGGTCTATAATTTATTAGTTGCTAATAGCCGTGCATGAGTCTGAGTCTTAATTTCTTTAGCTGTAACATGGAGATAATAACATCCACTTATTAGGAATATTGAGAGGAATTCAGAGGTGTAATTTATGTGAACTCACCAATTAGAATTGCCTGAATGTATGAGGCATTTATATAGTGTCACTTCCTTTACATATTACAAAAAAATTGAATTAAACAAAAAAATGAAAAAAAGGAACAAGAAGAAAAGGAAAAGGAAGTTATAATTGTAAGCAAAACAGGTGGGCTAATAGGAGCTAATGATAAGAATGAAGTTTGACCTGAAGCATACCTGAAGTTGGGCCCTGGCTTGTGTTGCTCCGTTGGTAGGCACATCCTCCTGTGGACTGAAAGTTCACAGGTTTGATTCCTGGTCAGGGCACATACGCAGGTTGCGAGATTCATCCCCTGTTGGCTTTGGGGCATGTACAAGAAAGCAAGGAATGTCTGTCTGTCTGTCTATCTGTCTGTCTATCTCTCTCTCTCTCTCTCAGCAATGACAAAAATGTCCTCAGCTGAGGAAAAAAATGAATACAAGGAGTTGCACCCTTAACACTGTGAGGATACTTCTTTTTTTAAACTTCACAGTTCTGTTTTCTGAGCTCATCTATTTCATGTTGTCTCTTCCTGTGTGCCAGTTGCTCCTGTGGTTCAGTTTAAATGGCAGGACATGGCTTACTGCAGCTCTCAAATTTCCCATGCTTCATTCTAGACACTTAAGGAAATCCTGAGTTTAAATCCTGCAGAAGTCTTTCTGTCCATCTTGGATGCAGTGGTGCCCAAAAGAACAGCATCTGCTGTACTGAAGCAGTAGGTGCGGGAAAGGCCTTTTTTAGAAAACATTGCTAGCAGATGTTACCACGGGAGCATTGTATATCTGTAAATGTTCTTTCTCCACGCCCCCCCACCACCATTTTATATGTTATTCTGTGTCTTTAATGTCAAGCTCAAATAGTCTCCTTGGAGATGTTTTGTCCCCCCAATGCCCAGCACGTTCCTGACATCACCACTGAACCTCATGTCAGCTTTCAGAACACTTATATAAAGTCACTCTACAAAATGATGTCAGTCTCACACTTGGGACAATAAGCACCTCGAAGTCAAATATGTCATTTATTTTTCTATCTCAAGCACCTGGACATTCCCTTGTTTGATGCCCTCATTCTCAATTCCTGTTTGGTGAATTGCTACATCAGTGTTAGGAAGTGTGCAAATGGTAGTTCTTTTGCCTCTTTTCAAAGAGCTACATCTTCACCTTGTTTTCTTTTTTAATTACTGTTGACATTTGATATTTTGTTAGTTTCAGGTATACAGTATAGTGGTTAGACATTTATATAATATATTAAGTGATCATCCCAATAAGTTCAGTACCCACCTGGCACCATATGTAGTTATTACAATATTATTCACTATATACCCTGTGCTGTTCCTCTTCACTATATTCCCTGTACACCCCTGTGACTATTCTGTAACTACCAATGTGTACTTCTTAATCCCCTCACCTTTCTTACCCAATACCCAACTCCTCTCCCCTGTGGCAACTACCAAAATGTTTTCTGTATCTATGAGTTTGTCTCTGTTTTGTTTGTTTATTTTGTTTTATTAAACTTCACAGATAAATCAAATAATATGCTATTTGTCTCTGTTTGACATATTTAACTTAGGAATAATGCTTCTACGTTCATCCAAGTTGTTGGAATTTCATTCTTTTCAGTGACAGAGTAATATTCCATTTTATATATGTACCGCATCTTCTTAATTCACATCTATCTTTGGATACAGGTTGGTTCTGTATTTGGTATCGTAAATAATGCTGCAATGAACGTAAACATGCAAATATATTTTCAAATTAATGTTTTCGATTTCTTTGGATAAATAACCAGAAATAGGATTCCTGAGTCATATTATAGTTCTATTTTTATTTTTTTGAGGAACCTCCAAACTGCTTTCCATAGTGGCTATACCCATTTGCAGTCCTACAGCATTGCACAAGGGTTCCCTTCTCTCCACATCCTCACCAACATTTGTTGTTTGTTGATTTATTAATGATGGCCATTGTGACAGATTTGAGGTGGTATCTCATGGTTTTAATTTGCATTTCCTGATGATTAGTGATGTTGAACATCTTTTCATATGTTCATTGGGCATTTGTATGTCCTCTTTAGAGAAATGTCTATTCAGATATTCTGCCCATTTTTTTTATCAGATTGTTTGATTTCTTTTTTGTTGTTAGTTGTGCGAGTCTTCACATTTTTTGATAATTAACCCATTATGGAATGTATCATTACTGAATATCTTCTCTCCTTCTGTAGGTTATCTTTCTTTTTGTTGATGGGTTCCTTTGCTGTGCAAAGACCTTTTAGTTTAATGTAGTCCAGTTTTTTTTGTTTTCTTTGCTCAAGGAGACATATAAAAAAATATTACTAAGATCAATGTCAAAGAGTTTATTATGTATGTTTTCCTCTAAGGATTTTTTTTGGTTTGGGGACTTATATTTTCCTTTAATCCATTTAAGTTTATGCTTTTATATGGTAAAACAGAACAGTATAGTTTCATTTATTTGCATATATCCATCCAATTTTCTCATCACCATTTTTTAAATAGACTGTTTTACCCCATTGTATATGCTTGCTTCCTTTGTCATAGATTAATTGAACATATAAGTGTAGTTTATTTCTGGGCTCTATATTATGTCATCTGCAAATAATGACAGTTTACTTCTTTTTTTCCAATTCGCATGCACTCTACTTTATTTTTTGTCTGATAGCTGTTTCTAGAACTTCCAATACTTTGTTGAAAAGAGTGGTGAAAGTAGACATCCTTGCCTTGTTCCTGATCTTAAGGAAAACACTTTTAGCTTTTACCCACTGAGTATTATGTTAGCTGTGTGTGTATCATATGTAGCCTTTATTATGTTGAGGTATGTTTCCTCTATTCCCACTTTGTTGAGAGTTTTTATCATAAATGGAGCTGGACTTTGTCAAATGCTTCTTCTGTATCTATTGATGAGATATCATTTTTATCTTTCATTTTGGTTTATTTGATGTATTACATTTATTAATTTGCAGATACTGCACTGAACTTGATCCCAGGGATAAACCCCACTTGATCATGGTATATGATTTTTAATGTACTGCTGAATTTGGTTTGTTCAGATTTTGTTAAGGATTTTTATATCTATATTCATCAAAGATATTGCCTAAAATTTTCTTTTTCTGTAGTGTCTTTATCTGGTTTTGGAATTAGGGTAATGCTGGCCTCATAATAAGAGCTTGGAAATCTTCCCTCCTTTTGACTTTTTTGAGTCAAAAAATAATTTGGAATAATTTTTGAATAATTTGAGATGGATAGGTGTTATTTTTTCTTTGGTAAGATTCACCTGTTAAGCTATCCAGTCCATAACTTTTATTTGCTGGAATTTTTTTTTTGATTACTGCTTCAATTTCATTAGTAGAATTGGTCTATTCAGGGTTTCTGCTTCTTCCTGATTCAGTTTTGGAATTGTATGTTTCTAGGAATCTGTCCATTTTTTCTATGTTGTCCAATTCATTGGCATATAATAGTTTATAGCATTTTCTTTTTTATATTGTTATTCAATACAGTTGTCACTTTTATTTCCCATTACTCTCCTCTGCCCTACCTACCTTCCACTTCCCACATTCAATCCTATCCTACACCTGTTGTCTTTGCCCATGGGTCCTTTATACAAGTTCCTTGACAACCTTTCCTCTTCTTTCCCTTGTAATCCTCCTCTCCCCTCCTCTCTAAATTTTCTTTTTTTTCTTTGGCAATATTTTTTTAATTTATTTTATTTTTTATTGTTGTTCAATTACAGTTGTCTGCATCCTCTCCCCTTCCCTCTCACTTGCCCCTCCAATCCCACATCCCTTCCCTGCCTCCCTCCTCCCCCTTGGTTCTGCCCATGTGTCCTCTATAGTGGTTCCTGAAAACCCTTCTCCCCATTGTCCCGTCCCCCCTCCCCCCTGGCTATTGTTAGATTCTTCTTAGTTTCAATGTCTCTGGTTATGTTTTGCTTGCTTTTTGCTTTTGTTGATTATATTCCGGTTAAAGGTGAGATCATATGGTATTTGTCCCACACCACCTGGCTTACTTCACTTAGCATAATGCTCTCCAGTTCCATCCATGCTGTTGCAAAGGGTGTAAGCTCCTTCTTCCTCTCTGCTGCATAGAATTTTATTGTGTAAATGTACCATAGTTTCTTGATCCACTCATTTGTAGATGGGCACTTAGGTTGTTTCCAGCACTTGGCTATTGTGAATTGTGCTGCTATGAACATTGGAATGTCTAGGTTCCTTAGAATAGATGTTTCAGGGCTCTTAGGGTATAATCCCAGTAGTGGATTTGCTGGGTCAAAAGGCAATTCCATTTTTAGTTTTATGAGGAAATTCCATACTGTTTTCCACAGTGGCTACACCATTCTGCATTCCACCAATAGTGTGCAGTGGGGTTCCCTTTTCTCCACATCCCCTCTAACAGTTATCTGTTGCTTTGTTGATAATGGCCATTCTGACTGGTGTGAGGTGCTATCTCATTGTTGTTTCAATTTGCATCTTTCTGATGGCTAATGATGTTGAGCATATTTTCATATGTCTCTGGGCCCTCTGTATGTCCTCTTTCGAGAAGTGTCTGTTCATGTCTTTTGCCCATTTTTTAATTCGGTTTTTTGTCTTCCTGGAGTGGAGTCATTTGAGTTCTTTATATATTTTGGAGATCAAACCCTTGTCCGAGTTATCATTGGTAAATATGTTTTCGCATACTGTTGGTTCTCCTTTTATTTTAATACTATTTTCTTTAGCCCCACAGAAGGTCTTTATTTTCATAAGGTCCCATTTGTTTATTTTTTCCTTTATGTCCCTTGCTCTAGGGGACATATTATTGAAGATGTTGCTGAATGGAATGTCTGAGATTTTGCTACCAATGTTTTCCTCTAGGACTTTTATGGTGTCGTGAAATACCTTTAAGTCTTTTATCCACCTTGAACTTATTTTTGTGTATGGTATAAATTGGTGCTCGAATTTCATTTTCTTACATGTAGCCATCCAGATTTCCCAACACCATTTGTTGAAGAGGCTATTTTTATTCCATTTCATGCTTCTGCCCCCTTTGTCAAAGATTAATTGCCCGTAGAGACTTGGGTTTATTTCCAGGCTCTCTATTCTGTTCCATTGGTCTATCTGTCTGTTTTTATGCCAGTACCAAGCTGCTTTGATTACAGTGGCCTTGTAATACACTTTGATAGCAGGAATTGTGATCCCTCCTGCGTTGCTCTTCTTTCTCAAAATTGCAGCTAATATTCAGGGTCACTTATGGTTCCATATAAATTTTTGAAGTGTTTGTTCTATATCTGTGAAATATGCCATTAGTACTTTGATAGGGATTGCATTGAATCTGTAAATTGCTTTGGGTAGTATGAACATTTTGATGATGTTGATTCTTCCAATCCATGAGCATGGTATATGTTCCCATTTGTTTGTGTCTTCCATGATTTCTTTCTTCAGTGTTGTGCAGTTTTCTGAGAACAGGTCATTCACCTCCTTGGTGAGGATTATTCACAGGTATTTTATTTTATTTTTTTGTTGCTATATCAAATGGGATTTTTCCCCTGATTTCTGTTTCTGCTGTTTCACTGTTGGTATACAGAAAGGCCTTTGATTCCTGGATATTGACTTTGTATCCCGCTGCTTTGCCAAATTAAATTATTAGGTAGAGTAATTTTTTGGTTGAGTCTATAGAATTTGCTAAGTACACTATCATGTCATCTGAAAACAACAACAGTTTTGTTTCCTCCTTTCCAATTTGGATGCCTTTTATTTCCTTTTCTTGTCTGATTGCTGTGGCTAAAACTGCCAGTACTATGTTGAATAGAAGTGGTGATAGTGGACAACCTTGTCTTGTTCCTGATCTTAGTGGGGAAGATTTTAGTTTTTGCCCATTGAGTATAATGTTCGCTGTAGGTCTCTCATATATAGCCTTTATTATGTTGAGGAATGCTCCCTCTATTCCCACTTTGCTAAGTGTTTTTTTATCATAAATGGATGCTGTACCTTATCGAATGCTTTTTCTGCATCTATTGATATGATCATGTGATTTTTGTCTTTGCTTTTGTTTATGTGATGAATTACATTTATTGTTTTGCGAATATTGTACCATCCTTGCATCCCTGGGATGAATCCTACTTGGTCATGGTGTATGATCTTTTTAATGTATTGCTGGATGCGGTTTGGTAATATTTTGTTGAGGATTTTATCGTCAATGTTCATCAGCGATATTGGCCTGAAGTTTTCTTTCTTTGTTGTGTCTTTTTCTGGTTTTGGGATTAGGATGATGCTGGCATCATAAAGAGAGTTTGGGAGTCTTCCATCATTTTGGATGTTTTGGAACAGTCTGTGAAGGATAGGAGTTAGTTCTTCCTCAAATACTTTGTAGAATTTTCCTGTGAAACCATCTGGTCCAGGGCTTTTGTGTCTCAGGAGGTTTTTTTTATTATTGTTTCAATTTCATCCGCTCCTATTGGTCGGTTCAGGCTTTCTGCTTCTTCTTTACTGAGTTTTGGAAGATTATATTTTTCTAGACATTTGTCCATTTCTCCTAGGTTTTCATATTTCTTGGCATACAGTTCTTCATAGTAGTGTCTTACAATCCTTTGTATTTCTGTGGCATCAGTTGTAATATCTCCTCTTTCATTTCTGATTGTGTTTATTTGGGTTCTCTCACTTTTTTTCTTGAAGAGCCTGCTTAAAGGCTTGTCGATTTTGTTTATTTTTTCAAGGAACCAGCTCCTGCATTCAATGATCCTTAGAATTGTGCTTTTAGTCTCTATGTCATTTAATTCTGATCTGATCTTGGTTATTTCCTTCCTTCTACTTGATCTGGGTTGTCTTTGCTGTTGTTCCTTGAGTTATTGTAGATGTAGGGTTAGGCTGTTTGTTGCAAATGTTTCTATTTTTCTTAGGTAGGCCTGTGTCCCTATGAACTTCCCTCTCAAGACTGCTTTCACTGTGTCCCATAAGTTTTGAGTTGTTGTATGTTCATTTTCATTTGTTTTAAGGAACTTTTTTGATTTCTTCCTTTATCTTGCCCTTGACCCATTCATTGTGTAATAGCATGATATTCAATCTCCATGATTTTGAGTGTTTTGGGTTTTTTTTTCCTGGGGCTGGTTTCTAATTTCAGTCCCTTGTGGTCAGAGAAAATACTTGATATGATTTCAATTTTCTTGAATTTGTTGAGGCTTGTTTTGTGTCCTATCATATGGTCTATTTTTGAAAATGTTCCATGTGCATTTGAAAAGAATGTGCATTTAGCTTCTTCAGGGTGAAAGGTTCTATATATATCAGTTAAGTCCATTTCTTCAAGGGCATTATTCAATGCCACAATATCTTTGCTGATAATTTGTTTGGAAGATCTGTCCATTTTTGATAATGGGGTGTTAAAGTCCCCTACCATAATTGTGTTGCTATCAATATCTTTCTTGAAGTCCTCCAAGATTTTCTTTATGTATATGCGTGCTCCTGTGTTGGGTGCGTATATATTTACAATGTTTATGTCTTCTTGGTGGATCATTCCCTTGAGTATTATGAAGTGTCCTTCTGGGTCTCTCTTTATAGCCCTTTTTTGAAGTCTATTTTGTCTGATATGAGTATTGCTACCCCAGCTCTTTTTTCTTGTCCGTTTGCTTGGAAAACTTGTTTCCAGCCCTTCACTTTCAGTCTGTTTAAGTCTTTTGTCCTGAGGTGGGTCTCTTGTAGGCAGCATATGTGTGTATCGTGCTTTCTTATTCATTCAGATATTCTATGTCTTTTGATTGGAACATTTAATCCATTTACATTTAAGGTTACTATTGATAGGTATTTATTCATTGCCATTTTTTTTTGTACCTGTATTCCTCTCTCTCTCTCTCTCCTTTCCTTTTCTTAAATCAGTCCCTTTAGCATCTCTTGCAGAGCTGGTTTGGTGGAGGTGTATTCTTTTAGACTTCTTTTGTCTGGGAAACTGTTTATTTGGCCATCTATCTTGATTGAGAGCCTTGCTGGGTAGATAGTCTTGGTTGCAGGCTTCTGGTTCTCATTACTTGGAATATTTCTTGCCATTCCCTTCTGGCTTGGAGTATTTCCATTGAGAAGCCAGCTGCTAACCTTATTGGGGTTCTCTTGTATGTTACTTCCTGCTTCTGCCTCGCTGCCTTTAGGATTCTCTCTTTGTCTTGGAATTTTGCCATTTTAATGATGATGTGTCTTGAAGTGGGCCTGTTAGGGTTCCTTTTGATTGGGATTCTCTGTGTTTCCTGTATTTATGTGACTTATTCTCTCATCAGTTTAGGGAAGTTTTCCATCATTACTTTTTCAAACAGATTTTCCATCCCTTGCTGCTCTTCCTCTCCTTCTGGTATCCCTATTATACGAATATTATTATGTTTCATGTTGTCCTGCATTTCCCTTAATACCTCTTCATTCTTTCTGAGTCTCTTTTCCTGTTCTTGCTCTTTGGGGGTGTTTTTTTTCTACCTTGTCCTCCAGCTCGCTGATCCGATCTTCTGCTTCATTGAGACTACTTTTGATTCTTTCTATTGTGTTCTTCAGTTCAGAGATTGTATTCTTCATTTCCTCTTGGCCTTTTTGGATAGTTTCTATTTCCTTTTTCATGTTGACATAGTTTGCAGTGAGTTCATTATAGTTTCCCTGTAGTTTCTGGTACTTTTCTGTGAGCTCATCGAGCTTCTCTAGCTTCTTGAGCTTCCTGATAACCAATGCTTT
Source organism: Micronycteris hirsuta (assembly GCA_004026765.1). Classification (NCBI taxonomy): domain Eukaryota; kingdom Metazoa; phylum Chordata; class Mammalia; order Chiroptera; family Phyllostomidae; genus Micronycteris; species Micronycteris hirsuta. Next base: position 22,801 of record PVJI01019310.1, read on the forward strand.
GAACTCAATATCTGATAGTTGGCTTGCCTCTGTTTCATTTATCATTCTTTCTGGGGCTTCCTCCTTTCCTTTCATTTGGGGATTGTTTCTTTGTCTTCCCATTGTTTGTGAGATTCTTCTTACTAGCCTCTGTTTCTTAAATTAATCTCTCAAGTTCTCTGGAGTAGCAAAGTTAATTTTGTGTCGCTGTTTCTGTTTTCTTGGGCTGACCCTTGCCTGGGTCTAGCTCTGTTCTTTTCACAACTCCAGGTTTTAATGTCTCACCATGAGCAAAGTAGACACCAAGCTCTACTTCCTGTAGGTGAAATCCGACTGACTCTGGATTTTCTTATAATCCTTATATTTCTGTGGTGACACTTGTCACATCTCCCCTTTCATTTCTAATTTCACTTATTTGGACTCTCTCTCTCTCTCTCTTTTCTTACTGATGAGTTTGGTCAAAGCCTTACCCCCACCTTTTTTTTTTTTTTTTTTTTTTACTTTTCAAAAGCCAGCTCTTCTTTTCATAAATATTTTATATTTTTAAATCTATTTTGCTTATTTTTATTCTGATATTTATTACTTCATTTCTTCAACTCCCTTTGTGCTTCATTTGTTTTTCTTTTTCTAGTTCCTGTAGGAATAAGATCAGATTGTTTATTTGAGATTTTTCTTGTTTCTTCAAGTAGGCCTGTATTGCTATGAATTTCCCTCTTAGAACTGCTTTGTCTGTGTCCCAAAGTTATTACGTTGTTTTATTTTCATTTATATCAAGGTATATTTTTATTTTCTCCTTGATCTTATTGGTCATCCATTTGTTCTTTAGTAGCATATCCTTTTGTCTCATGTATTTGCGTGTGTTTTTTTAGGTTTCTTCTTGTAATTGATTTCTACTTTCATATTGTGATTAAAGATGATGCCTAATATGATTTCAATCTTAAACTTATTGAGACTAGTTTTGTGTCCTAAATGTAGTCTATCCTTGGAAATGTTTCAAAAGCACTTGATAAGAATGTCTTTTAACCTTGACAGGGTGGTCTAATGTAATAGGTATCCTGTGGGCTCAGTGGCATAGTCTCCCTGGTGACCTGAGCCAAGTGCTCCAGCAGTGTATGTGTTGGTTATGTGTGCCTTCCTGTTGTGGTTGAGCCTTAATAGTCATTGGTATGTCAGTGGTTTGATTGACCTTCAGTCTGTCAGGCTGTGAGAACTGGCCCTGACTAAAGAAATAAGTTCTTATTCAGTACTGACCCCATGGAGCAGATTCTCTTTAGTGGGGCTTTCGTGACTGCCAAGTTCACCCTCTGTGTGTGTGATTTGTGGAACTAATTGGGTGCAGTTCTATTGTGGTCTAAAGCTAGCCACTGGGTGTGCTGATTTGGGGGCCTCTTTAGAGGAGCTCCAATGCAGGCCAAGTTCAGCCACTGCCTATTCCTAATCTAAGCCAGTTGGTAGTGATTACAAAGTGATCTACAGTTGATAGTTGCCTGTGCTGGCCTTATAGATACAAGGGAAAGGCTATGCTGTCAACTGAGGTGTGCTGCTACTAGTTCCAGGCTTAGGGTTGCTTAGCAAGAAGTATAGGGCATGCCAAGACCAGACCAGCCACTGCTTGTTTAGGGTTTGTGGATCTTTGAGAAATTTCAGAAAACGTTGTCGCCTGAACTGAGGCTGATTGCTTATAAGTTACAGTCATTGAAAAATGTTCAAACCATGAGTTGGGTGGGGTGGGATGGTGTCTCAGGGAACTATCAGGGTGGGGTGAGCAGTGTTAGCCAAGTTGATGGAGACTCAGATTTGGCATCTGTCTGCATGTACAGGCGTGGGGGGTGATGGGGAAGTCTACAAAGGAACAATTTTGCCTGCCAGTACTTCTGTCCTGGAGAGAGCTGCTCCTCAGCCCTTGCCCTGAAGCCAGATCATTGACCTCCTCCTTATAGGTATCTGGTGCTTTTTCAGCTGCCATTCCTTGTTTGGAGCTTAGGGAGCGTATTTGTGAATGATCGTGACTGTGCTCAGGTTCTTTCAGAGGATGCCAGGGTCTACAATAGTCCTCCATCTCAACCAGATGGAATGTCCTCTGATTTTCACAGCCAGATGTTGTGGGAATCCTACTCCAGGCACTGGTGCTCCAGGCTGAGGAGCCCAGTGTGGGTCTGGGACCCCTCACTCCTTGGAGCCAAGATATTCCTCTAGATTCTTACCTCTGTAACCCAGATATTTCTCTAGATTTTTAACCACCTCATGTAGGTATGAGATCAGCCTGTTTCACATCTCTGCCCCACCTACTAGTCTCAGCATGGCTTCTTCTTTACATCCTTAGTTATAGGACTTCTGTTCAGCTCATCTCCAGGTGGTTCTCTCTGATGGTGATCTTGTCATTCAGTTGTAATTTTGATGTGCTTGTGGGAGGAGGTGAGCACAGTGTTTACCTACTTCACCATCTTGACAAGAAGTCCCCCTTTGTCTTCAAAGTCAAGTTGAGAAGGTTACAGTGTTTCCACAGTGATACCGATCAAGTGCTGCTTAGAAAAAAATAGACTTACAGAATAAAAATGCAATAGGTATTTTTCAAAACTATTTTTATATCTCCATCTTGTCTTATTCAAGGACACCACTATTATTATTTCATCATCAAAGCTTGAAACCTTGGAGTCATGTATGATTAGAGCTCTTTTATCATTCCTTTCATCCATTGATCATGTTCCATCAAATTAATCCTTAAAAATGCTGCTCATTTTCAATGTTTTCTTTTATTTATCTCATCAGCATTCATTTATTGTACCTTCTTCATGTATAGTACAATTCTAGGCTATAGGAATACAAGGGATGTGGAATCCTGGGGGGCTTAAATATGGCTATTTCATTTTAAATCTCACTAATGAAGTAGCATATGCTTAGGCTGAACCTTTACTTTTTTTTTTCCAGGAATGCTTCAACAGCTGCCTTTATCATCCTGTCCTCTGTTACATAGCCAGACAATACCTCCTTCCACAGCACATTGCTCTCCTTAAAAAGTCTTCAGAAGCTCCCAGGTTTCTATCTGATCAAGCCTTAACTCTTGTACCTGATATTCCAGGCCCACTATAATCTTTTAGTTCACCTGTTTCTCTTTATTAACACATTTTACTCTACAGCTCAGAATTGGCCTTTACATTTTTTCAAAATATGTCACCCCACTTACTTCCTCTAGACTCCTTTCATGTCCTTTTTTATGGTCACTGGTCACATTATTTTTATCTGTGATGCTCTGCTGGCTCCCCCAGCCTATCTGTACTATCTCTGATCTCCTTTCTCCGGGGTACTTTCCTGACCATTTTCATTGGCTTCCTACATCCTGACATTATATTAAAATTCCATAATACAACATTTAGCACTTGATTTCTTACTGTCCTGTATCACTCAAAAATTACTTCCAACAAGTGCTGGCAAGGATATGGAGAAAGGGGAATGCGTGTGCTCTGTTGGTGGGAATGCAGACTGGTGCAGCCACTGTGGAAAATAGCATGGAGGTACCTCAAACAATTAAAAATGGATCTGCCTTATGACCCAGTGATTCCACTTCTGGGAATTTATGCAAATAAACCTGAAACAGTAATTCAAAAAAATATACAAGTATGCAGTCCTATGTTTACTGCAGCACTATTTACAATAGCCAAAATTTGGAAGCAGCCCAAGTATTCATCAGTAGATGATTGGATAAAAAAGCTGTGGTACTTTTACCAATGGGATAATACTTAATCATAAAAAAAATCTTACCCTTTGTGGCAACATGGATAACCCTGGAGAAAATTGTGCTAAATTAAATAAGCCAGTCAGAGAAAAACAAATACCATATGATTTCACTCATATGTGAAATTTAATGAACAAACTGAACTAACAAGCAACATAGACAGAGACTTATAGATAGAGAGCAGGCTGACAGCTATGGGGTTGGAGGGATTGAGCAAAAAAGGAAAAAAGAACCCATGGACATGGACAACAGTGTGGTGATTGTGGAGATGGGGAGTGGGTGGAGGTAGAAGAGAATATGAGGGGATAAATGGTAACAGAAAAAGTAGCAATCAATTGTAGCGGTGGTGATTTGCAAATAATTAAATTGAATTACATTGAATTTTAAGAAAAAATTATTTCTTTTGTTACTATACCTAAATAACTAGTCCCTTGGCCAAGAGAATCAAAACTCGTACACTGTTCTCCCCTGTATGGTCAGCTACTCCTATTGCCGTGTGGTGAGCACTGTGGGCTGATAGATCATAGCCTTAAAGGCTGATTGCTGTGGATTAAACTTCAACTTAATTTTTCAAATTATATTTCCTTAACACAATATGACATTTGGTCAAAGAACATCTCAGAAGAATACAAGCCTAGTTCAGTATTGAGTCTATTGATTCTTTTTTAGTTTGTCCTGATATATTGTTAAAAGGCTAAGAGAATTTCTCCTGTCTCACCACTACAGTTACCACTATCCTGTCATCGAATTTTTTTCTCTACTACTCTTGAGTTTCTTTCACATACATTATTAGTTCTTGTTCATATATGTATTAGCTGATCTCAGGGATGAAGATGATTTTCATTGCTTTCTTTCTTTTTTAAAAAAAAACTTATACTGAATAGACTTTCTCAAGTTGGGAAAGTAATCTCTGCTTATCTTAACTGGTATATGTATTTAATCTCCATCACCTCTTCCCTTTCTTTTCCTCTCAACGAAAGTGGAAATAATTTTGATTCCTTCCACACCTATCTCTATGCTTATATAAATGTATGAAAATATTTATACATATTTGCATATGTGTATACACACACATATAGTTGTATACACACATAAATAGTTATATACAGGTAATAATCTGTACTTGTGAATGACATCTGGAGTTGGAAGGAGTCATTGGAAGTTCTTATTTGTAGCTAGTCCTAGAGGATTTTGAAAGACTCTAGTTATAGAAAATAAGTTCACAGAAATAACTATAACAAAACATTTGTGAAATACAAGCAGTGTACAAAAGGTATTGTGGTGGCGCACAGGAGAGTTTCCCAAGTCGGGCGACAGTCAGCCTGGGTCCTGACAGGTGAGTGGAGGATATTGGCACCATGACTGTTAGGGATACTCAGCACACTTTCCAGATGAGTCTCTCTCCCTCATGTCTCATCAGATCAACTACAAAATTCTGTTGATTTTATTTCCTATAGACTTCCTGAAACTGCTTCTTCCACTCCATTGCATTACCACTGAAATGTTGTCAGCCTTTTATTGTCTTTTATGTTAACAATGGCAGCATCCTAACTAATCCCTGCCTCTAACTTTGTCCCCTTCTAATCATTTCTTCACATGCCTACTGGAGGGATGGGCATTTCTGTGGCTCCCCGTGATGTATAAAATAAAATATAAGCTTCTTCAAGCCTTGGTCCCCAGCAGTCCAGAGGTTGGTGTGTAGGTGGGGACTGATCTGCAGAGGCTGGCTATCCCAGCGGGAGGAATTGGAGACTGAACTGAAAGGGAAACCCAGGCCCGGAGCTCCGAGATCGGGCGTGCACCCAGCGGAGCCAGTCGGGGATGGCTGGCGTTGGTGCCCAACCGGGCGCCCAAGCCTGCGGCTTGCAAGCCCCGAATCCAGAGACAAAAGCATTGGGCGAATGCAGGGGCGCGGAGCTCACTCCTGGAGGGCCTGAGACACAACCCAGACCTGCGGTGCAGAGTCCCTCTGTGGGGGAGAAACAGAGGAGCTACATTGAGCCCCACTGAGGGGAGACACAAACCTCATAAACTCTGACTCAGGAGGGCGGTCAGGCGACCCAGAGGAGGTGCTGCAAACTCCCGGCAACTCGGCTGGAGGCGGAACGGCAACTGAGAGTGCAGCCCAGGAAGACAGAAGGAGAAGTCTGATATCTTCCCAGCCTGACGCTGTTGAAGAGAGCCAACAAAAGTCTTTTTTTTAATTTCTTTTGTTTTCTCTTTGTTTCTTTGTTTGTTTTTCCCCACCCGTCTTCCTATCTGTCCTTCTATATTTTTTTAACTCCTTCTACCTTCCCTTCATTTGGTATTCCTAGTTTTCTCTTCCCTTTATTTCCTATTTTTTATTATTTTTTTTATTTTAGGTTATTTTCAAATTATTTTCTTCTTTATCTTTCTTTTTCCTTTTCTTTTGCTTTCTGTTCCTTCTTTTTCTCCCTTCCCCTCACTTCTTTATCAACAGGTGAGATATTAAAACCTGGAATTGTGAAGAGAATAGAGTGGGACCCAGACAAGATTCAGCCCAAAAAACAGAGAGTGACACAAAATTAACTTCGCTGCTTCAGAGAACTTGACAGATCAATTTAAGAAACAGAGGCTAGCAAGAAGAATCCCACAAACAATGGGAAGACAAAGAAACAATCCCCAAATGAAAGGAAAGGAGGAAGCCCAGAAAGAATGATAAATGAAACAGAGGCAAGCCAATTATCAGACATTGACTTCAAAGCATATGTTATCAGGTAGCACAGGAAACTCGAGAAGCTTGATGAACTCACAGAAAACTACCAGAAACTACAGGGAAAATATAATGAACTCACTGCAAACTATGTCAACATGAAAAAGGAAATAGAAACTATTCACAAGGGCCAAGAGGAAATGAGGAATACAATATCTGAACTGAAGAACACAATAGAAGGAATCAAAAGCAGGTTCGATGAGGCAGAGGATCGGATCAGCGAGCTGGAGGACAAGGTTGAAAAAAGCACCCAAAAAGAGCAAGAACAGGAAAAGAGGCTCAGAAAGAATGAAGAGGTATTAAGGGAAATGCAGGACAACACGAAACGTAATAATATTCACATAATAGGGATACCAGAAGGAGAGGAAGAGCAACAAGAGATGGAAACCCTGTTCAAAAAAATAATGATGAAAAACTTCCCTAATCTGATGAGAGAAAAAGCCACACAAATCCAGGAAATACAGAGAGTCCCAATCAAAAGGAACCCTAACAGGCCCACTTCAAGACACATCATCATTAAAATGGCAAAATGCCAAGACAAAGAGAGAATCCTAAAGGCAGCGAACAGAAGCAGGAAGTAACATACAAGGGAACCCCGATAAGGTTAGCAACTGGCTTCTCAATGGAAATACTCCAAGCCAGAAGGGAATGGCAAGAAATATTCCAAGTAATGAGAACCAGGGGCCTGCAACCAAGGCTACTCTACCCAGCAAGGCTCTCAATCAAGATAGATGGCCAAATAAGGAGCTTCCCAGACAAAAGAAGTCTAAAAGAATACACCTCCACCAAACCAGCTCTGCAAGAGATCCTAAAGGGACTGATTTAGGGAAGGAAGAGAAAGAGAGAGAGTGAGGAACACAGGTACAAAAAAAAAAAAAAGGCAATGAATAAGTACCTATCAATAATAACCTTAAATGTAAATGGATTAAATGCTCCAATTAAAAGACATAGAATAGTGGAATGGATAAGAAAGCACGACCCACACATATGCTGCTTACAAGAGACCCACCTCAGGACAAAAGACTTACACGGACTAAGAGTGAAGGGCTGGAAACAAGTTTTCCAAGCAAAAGGACAAGAAAAAAGAGCTGGGGTACCAATACTCATATCAAACAAAATAGACTTCAAAAAAAAGGGCCATAAAGAGAGATTCAGAAGGACACTTTATAATACTCAAGGGAAGAATCCACAAAGAAGACATAAACATTGTAAACATATATGCACCCAACACAGGAGCACCCAAATACATAAAGAAAACCCTGGAGGACTTCAAGAAGGACATTGATAGCAACACAATTATAGTAGGGGACTTCAACACCCCACTGTCAAAAGTGGACAGATCCTCCAAACAAAAGATCAGCAAAGACATTGTGGCACTGAACAATGCCCTAGAAGAAATGGACTTAATTGATATATATAGGGCCCTTCACCCCAAAAAAGCTAAATATACATTCTTTTCAAATGCACATGGAACATTTTCAAAAATAGACCATATGATAGGACACAAAACAAACCTCAACAAATTCAAGAAAATTGAAATCATACCAAGTATTTTCTCTGACCACAAGGGACTGAAATTAGAAACCAGCCCAAGGGAAAAAAAAAAAAAACTCCAAAACACTCAAAATCCTGGAGATTGAATATCATGCTATTAAACAATGAATGGGTCAAGGGCAAGATTAGGGAAGAAATCAAAAAGTTCCTTGAAACAAATGAAAATGAACAGACAACAACCCAAAACTTATGGGACACAGCGAAGGCAGTCCTGAGAGGGTAGTTCATAACGATACAGGCCTACCTAAAAAAAAAACAGAAACAGTTTACACAAACAACCTAATCCTGAGCCTACAAGAACTCGAGGAACAACAGCAAAGACAACCCAGAGCAAGTAGAAGGAAGGAAATAACCAAAATCAGATCAGAGTTAAACGACTTAGAGACTAAAAGGACAATTCTAAGGATCAATGAATCCAGGAGCTGGTTCTTTGAAAAGATAAACAAAATCAATAAGCCTTTAAGCAGGCTCATCAAGAAAAAAAGAGAGAGGACCCAAATAAACTCAATCAGAAATGAAAGA
>PVJI01019311.1:0-31304 GCA_004026765.1 Micronycteris hirsuta
CCCTATGTTCACATCAGCACTATCTACAACAGGCAAGATTTGGAAACAGTCTAAGTGCCCATTAGTAGATGAGTGGATTAAAAACTATGGTACATTTACACAATGGAATACTATGCAACAGAAGAAAGGAGCTCCTACCCTTTGCAACAGCATAGATGGCTCTGGAAAGCATTATGTTAAGTGAAATAAGCCAGGCAGTGAAAGACAAATACCTTATGATCTTACTTATAATGGGAATCTAATGAACAAATCGAACAAATGAGCAAAATAGAACCAGAGGCATAGAATCATGGAATAGACTGACAGCAGTAAGAGGAGAGGAGGGAAATGGGGTCTCTTTGAAAGAAGGTGAAGGGCCCTGGCTGGGGTAGCTCAGTGGATTGAGTGCAGGCTGTGAACCAAAGGGTTGCCGGTTCGATTCCCAGTCAGGGCACATGCCTGGGTTGTGGGCCAGGTCCTCAGTGAAGGCCACATAAGAGGAACCACACATTGATATTTCTGTCCCTCTCCTCCCTCTCTTCCCTTTTGTCTAAAAATAAATAAATAAAATCTTAAAAAAAAAAAAGAAAGAAAGAAAGAAAGAAGGTGAAGGTATTAGTCAAAGAACATGAAGGAACCATGGACCTGAACAACGGTGTGGGGATGGACTATGGAAGGGGTGCTCAGCAGAAGGGAGCAAAGAGGGAAAAATTGGGACAACTGTAATAGCATAAACAATAAAACATAAAAAAGTCACATGCTGTCCAATGATCATTTCTGTATAAGAACGAATTACTATGTTTACTATAAAATGTGACATACACTTCGGAGGCAAGATGCAAGAGGAATGCCAAGAAAAATTAGTCTTCTTTCATTACTCTCTTTACTCTATGAAAGCTGGAATTTTCTAGGGAAAAGAGGAACTTGAGAGGCCATCTAATAATCCTGAAGAAGCATGAGACATGAATGAGATAAACATGGAACACTGGCGGATTATAAAAATATGACAGAAATGTAAGAAGTTTTGGGGGGCATCTCCCTCCCACTGCTTCCCTGTAATGCAAGGCCTATCTGAAACTGAAACAGGACACCCAGTACCCCTTACTGCTATGCCTCAGCACCCCCAGAAGAATCATCGTCTGTTACAAATGTTTGTAGTGCATATTCCTTCCTGAGTGTTATTCCCAGAAAACTGAACCTGTGGAAACTTTCATAATTGAGTCATTGACCTTCACAGCTTTTTCAAAAGAGAAAGGCCAATGACTCACAATTATGCTACAACTCTAGACCATCTGAATTTCTTCAAATCTGATGGCTTAAGAACTGTTTAATTCTTGGCTCTCTCTGATAAACTCCAAATTTAAAAAATCTGTTTTTTTAGCTTTGATTTATCTCAGCCTTCAAGTTACTTGGGCTTTCTGGATATATCATTTAGATAATCCACCATCTTACATACTGTATCCAAAAGCCCTAGTCGCTCCAGATCCCCATTCTTACAAAAAAACAATCTACCAGTCTCTTCCCAAAGTTTCTCATTCTGGTTCATTGAATGAACCAGATTCTCCCAAATAAGAACACCTGAGAATAACATAAATAGAGAAAGACCTTAGATATCTATTGGTCCTACCTCTGTACTTTATAGACAGAAAGATAGACATATAACTTGCGTATATGACAGAAAGATATATAAGACTAGAATTCATCACCTCTATGTAAGCTAAGCAAGCAAATAAACAACAACAAAATTGAAAATAAACTCAGAGTCAGATATCCTAAATTATTCTAATTCTAATATTCTTTATATCAGTGCTTCATCTGAATGATACAGAAAATACTGGCATTCCTACAGGATACAGTCAAATGGGGTAATTTAGCACAGTGGATAGCACACAGTAGACGTGTAAGAAATGTGTATCGATTCAATCACTCCTAAAAGTGACCATTTCTAATAGCATTAGTTTTCTCTTACCTTTCCTCCTCTGACTCATACTTCCCACTGTCTCCAACCTAAGACCCTCACCGGCCTGCAAAAGCAAGCCATAACTGATCTCCCTTTCCCTTTTCCAGCCCACATCTATCCACACTCTACTGCACTGCCAGTCTTTTAAAAATTCTCTCCCGTATTTAAAAAACATAAAAAATAGAGGCTGTACTGCCTACTGGCAAAACAAAAAACACACACCTCACAACCCTCGTCCTATGTTCCCTGAACTATGAGCCTCCCCACACCACTGTCCCCACGGCTCCAGCGTGCAGGCTTTGTCCTCTGCCACTGGCTCCCGGGACGCTCGCTCTCAGCTCTGAGTTCAAGCTGTGTCATCCCACCTCTTCCAGGAGGCCTCCTCTGGCAAATTCTGAAGGACTTTCTTCTGAGTTAAAGGCATTCATTATTCTATATGCTTACTATGGCAGAAATTTATCGGTAGAGAAAATGTGCAACTGAACAAAACTTTTTTATAGTATAAAACAGCATTATTTCTGTAAAACAACTCTATCACATGTAGAATATTTCAGGCAAGTTTTATTTGTCCAAATATATCAGTGATTCCTTAAATTAAAAAAAAAAGAGTTACATCTACATTGTGAAATGTATTCTTGAATCAAAGCATCTGTTTTTACATCTGTGGACACTGAGCAGGGAATGTGCTGGTTCAAGATCAAAGGCAAATGTTTCTAAGGCTGCTTTTATTCAGTTCCACAGTTATAAATGAGTGACTCTGATCCTCATACCTCACTTTTCACATTGTTGATAGTTACATTATATTTACTATTTTTAAGATAGCTACAGTATTAGCCACATTCTACCTGTATGAGGAATATCTGGTTTATAAAAGCACAAAATGTACTCATAGCTTCTCTCAAAACTCACCCAAGGTTATTGCTGCTTCTGGAATCTTGGCTATCATGTCTAATAACAGAACCATTTGGTGACTGTGGTTCATAAAAATAATTATAATAATAACAATAATAAAAAGTCAAAAGATTGCATTGCTGAGTCAACTGGCTAACTCCAAAGAATGGAAAGTGAACAAAAATAGGGCTAAGAGTCACAGATATGATGACACTATTTTCCACTGTATTGTCACTCAATTTCACATCTTGTATTTTGTAAGGTATCTGGAAAAAAATAAAAAGTAAAAAAACTTTCATTGGCAGCACAGATAACCTATATTTAAATATTTATGTGGTGGGAACTTGTAGCAGTTGCAGTATTTTCTTATTCTCTTCTCTGCTAAGTCTTCTAGCAGTAAACAACTGAACATTAACTGAATATTATTATAATAATATTCATGATTACAATCAATATTATTATAATCACTTCCAAGATAAGATATACCAGGGTTCTTTTAACTAGGGAGTTTGGATGATTCCCAACTCAACAAAAGCTAACAGGGAATCTGTATTTTACCCATAGTTAAGAAAAAGATGTAGAAAACAATCTCTCACTTTAACATTAATACACTAAAAATTCAATTCACTAAGTTCTAGTGTTTTCATTCTTATAATTCCCTCACCTATTAAGAAAGTGGTTTTGCCAGTTTCTTTCTTTCCTTTGAAATAATTCCAGCTTTTTAGTGGAGAGCTTTCTGAAGATATTTAGAGATTTAATTTCAACAGTGAACAAAATAGAAGACAGAACTATTTGCTTTAGTTTAAAAAGTACCCATTTTGCAAATCTTTAATTTATCCTCTTTGATATAATCAAGCACGTTAATTTTTTTAAGTGTAATGTTTTTATGAGAACTGAATTAATAAAATGTCTAAAAACAGGCTGCAAGCCAATAGATATTGTTTGAATGCAGGTATTAATTGAAATTATATAAGACTATTTCCAAATAGTCTTTCTTAAGAGAGTAGGTTTGGCTATCCTAGGTTATGATTCTCAGAACTGATCTAGATTCTTCCAAGGCCACTGAGCTCATGGCATTAAAGTTTTAAAGCAAAAGACACACTGCTGTATGTACATAGATCTCCTCTAGTTAAAAAAAAATCTACATGTTCAGTTAACCGTATGGGTAAACATTTTATTCATATGACTTAACTGCATTTTTTCCAGGATATAAAGAGTATGATAGAACACACTCAAGGATGTGGGACTCAAATGACAGTCCTGAAAAATTGAGATTTTTCTTTGTTGCCTTTAAAGTTATGTTAATTTACATAGTTTAGTAAAGTGTTCATTATTTAGGGACTCCTTTTCCCCTCTGTTTGGCCACCTACAGACTCCATTCTTCAACCATAGAAGTAAGTATGTCTAAAATTGGTGCTGGTTTTGATAAGCCATGGCGATGACATCAGCCTGAGTTCTAGCTCCTGGAACGCAGAACTGTGACCATACAGCAGCTTGTGGCTGGAGCCAGCCTCAGGCAGTTGGAATGAGACAGGACCCCCCAGGAAGTGATTGCACCGAGAGTCAGTCAGTGGGCCCTCGAGGTCTTGAACTCTGCTTGTCACTACATGTCGTCAATGACTTGGAGCCAAGATTTGTGCTCTAAATATACTGCACCAGTGAAACACAGGTCTTCTGGAATATCTGCTTTGCCAAATGAAGGGGAGGATGGGAGGGGAAAAGGAACTATAGTTCTATTTTTAGATACAAGAGATTTGAAACTGTAAGTGGTGCACAATAATGTCAATGTATTTAACATCACTGAACTGTATACTTAAAATAGTTAAAATGGTAAATTTTACGTTATGTGTATTTTACCACAATTTAAAAAGAACAACTAAATGTGCGTGGGTTCTGAAAACTTGTGTCCATGGGTTTCAGAAGTTTTTCACAGCTATCTAATAAATTTCCAAGTCCAATATGTAATCTATTATAACTGTCAAGTCGCTATTTCTGCAACATAACTCCTATCCAGCCAGTTTGCCTAAATAAGCCTCCATCCATCAGGAATTAGTAAACGGCACTTACCCACAGAAATCTCCAGCTAAAAGTAACAGAGGAAAGTAAGATGTAAGAGTGGTTGTTTTACAAGGAGCTGGTGGAAGCATCACTTGCTTCCAGACTGTGTGCCCCTTTGAGGAGCTGAGAAGTGAAGAAACCCCTACCTCCTATCCCAGGATAGGCCTTGCCCCCAGTCCTGAATAGTTGCCACAAGGATAAACAAAGGCTGGCCATGAGGAGTTGCAAAACTTTGAGTGACCAATGACTGTCACTTCAAGCACTTCCTAGGGGGTCCAGCATCATTCCAAATGGCTGAGGTTGGCTCCAGCAACAAATGCACTTCACTCTCCTGCCTCTAGTCTAGGGTGAGCCTGCAAAAAAGGTTATTGCAGGCTGCACTGAGAAAGTGCGCAGAGGCTAAGAAGCTGCAAGAGGGCTGTGCCTGCCTGTGGTCACAGGTAGAGGATTTTTGCTGACTGAAAGTCACTTCAGCGTGGGAGGGGTATTTGAAAACAGGGGGAAACCCACAGCCACAGGCTACAGTGGTCATGGCCAATGCACCCAGGAGAAACCTCCATCTCTGCACAGGCACTGAAATCACACCGGGGTATCCTCTTAACTCCCTCCTATTACAATGTGAGCGCCCCTGTGGTCTCCATGTGTGTACAACTAAGGCAATGCCTGGTATTTGAAGATGCTCAGCAAGTTAAGTGAGGAACTCAACTCAGAAGCTTCAACCAAGATTGCCCGTGCAGAAAGGCTTCCCCAAAGCGTGTGATTGCAAACACACCTCTGCAGGAGCTGTCACTTTGAGAAGTCTCTATTGCCCTCAGGCGCCCCACCCAGACCTCTGCACCCCCAGGCACTACCTACCAGCAATGGCGACCAGCACACCGACAGCACGCACATGATCCCCATGAGCTGGATGGCCGTCTCAGTCGTGATCCGGCCCCACTGGGCGCTGGACTGAGACGCCGTGGCCTTGGCTCGACAGCGGGACACCAGGGCCTTAATGGTGGCCAGGTTGCAGGCAAAGGTGACGGTCAGCGCCGAGAGCCCTAGGAAGGCAAAGGTAGAAGCGAAGAAAAGGTTGCCCCAGTTGGGCGGGGAGCTGGTCCCGTTGCCACCTCCTCCGGTGCTAATGAAGCACCACGTCCCGGGCCACTGGATAGTGTACTGGCCCACGCCCAGCACCGGCAACAGGGCGAAGGCGAGCACCGCCAGCCACACGCCGAGCAGCACACAGCGGGTGACGCGCGTCTTCATGTGGCTGGCGTACCAGTGCGGGGCCCGGATGGCCAGCGCCCGCTCGACGGCCATGGCGCTGGCGACGAAGAGCGAGGAGAGCCCGAAGACAGTCATGGTCAGACCAAAGAAAGTGCACAGCCTCCCCGACGGGTCGAGGTGCTCCCAGCGCTGCTTGGACAGGTACACGACGATGACCACGGGGCTGGTGAGCAGCTGCCCGACCATGTCGGTGAGCGCTAGCCAGCCGATGCACAGCAGGAACGACTTCTTGCGCTTGCTCTCCCGGCGCCGGTAGCTCCGCGACACGAGCAGCATGGCCAGCGCATTGCCCACGAAGCCGGTGATCAGCATGGTGATCGGGAAAACCACGGACACCGAGCGGCAGTCCTCTCCGGTCTCCGGGGCACGCGTGAGGTTGCCCCGCGCCTCCGCGGAGCGCTCGGACTCCCACATGCCCGGGTAGGAGTAGTTGAGACGCGCGCAGAAAGGGGCGCTCCCGTCGCCCCGGGCCTCCTTCATGTTGGCTTCGAGGTGAGGCTAGGACGGCGCCCGGTGAGCGGCAGCGGGAGCAGGTAGACAGGGTGCCGGTGGCGGCGAAGGTCGGCAGCGACCGGAGCTAGTGCCGGGGCGGGGCTGCCTTCCATGATGCGGGCGCAGCCGCCGCCCGACCCGGCTACACCGGCCGCCGCGGCGCGGGGCGTTCGCGCCAAGCAGGCAGCCGCGCCGTCGGCCGGGGGAAGCCCTGAGCGCCTGGGCTCGCCGGGGCGGCGCGCCCCCTATAAGGCCGGGGGCGGGGCCCGCGGGGCGGCCCGCGGGGGGCGGGGCGGGGCGCCGCCGCCGAGCGCGTCTCCCGGCGGCGGCGCGACCGCGGCCCCGGACGCGAGAGCTGGGAAAGCTCCGGGAGGGCCCCGCTCCAAACGCCCAGTTTCGGGCCGGACAGGACGCCCTTTCCCGCTCCGCGTTTCCCCCCGTGTCTGCCGGAGGAGTGTCCGTGGGCGGCGGGGACTGAAATGTCTCGCTGGGCTTCTCAGCCCGCGGCGAGTTGCCGAGACAGACGGAGACCGCCCGCTCTGCTCCTTCTCCGTCCACAGGGACTGCGTCCTCCCCGGGAGATCTTTTGTCACCCTGGCAGGTGTAACTCACCTGTCCCTGAAGTAATCTAGGCAAACCACGCTCCTTTGCGTGTGGTCGTGAACTTCTTTCCTTTTCTACTTCGGGATTCTGTAGTGATCCTGAGCAGGCCCGGCTGCCCTGTTCCCTGGAGCGCGCTGAAACTTAGAAAACTCATAGTGACTCCGGACTCCAGGAAATAGGTGCAGGGAAACAAAGTCTGCTGGTCGAATTAAGAAATGAACACGTCCGAACTCCCACCTCCCACCTAAAGTCCCCCTTCACTCCCACTTAAAAACAAGTCAGCTAAATAAAAGTGAGCAAACGTGGCTAGAGGCAGGTGGCAGCCTCTTGCATACATGAGATGGCGAAGTCCGCGGCTGCCAGACGTGGGAAACGCGGGGAGGAGGAGGGAGCAGCAGCGAAGCGTGCCCTTGCCAGTCCTCCGACCGTTCCCCACCGCTTGCCCATTCTCATACCATTAGGACTGGAAACTGTAGCCTTTAGTGAAATGGACACAATTGCCTAGTGACTTCTTTTATTAAGACAGTACTTTATGTGTTTTCACAAGTGTTTTCCCGTTTTATCAAAGACCCTCCAAGATCCTGTTGCTATTATCAGTCCCCTTGTACGGCGAGGTAACTGAGGCTCCATGCAGTTAGAAGATACGCCCAAGGTCTTAAAGCATCTCCCGGTCTCTGTCTTCTTACTAGAAGCGCAGTGTTCCTCACACAGATACCATCATCAGGTGAAAATCCGCAGTAAGACCAGTTGTTGACAAATCTAGAAAGGGACTTTTTTTTTTTTTTCCTCTTCACATTGTCCAGGAAATGAAAAGATTTTTAAAAATTATTCACAAACTTCATTGGTCCTCATAGTTAAGAAAGTAGACCTAATCATATAGTACTACAAAGATCTTTACCCAGACTTCAGATGGACTTTTGGATCTGGTCGTGTCAGTTTCTAAGTTTTTTCCCAGCTTAGTTGGTATCTTTTGGGGATGTAAATGAATGGTAGGTGATGCAATGCAATATGTTCTGCATTCTTTCTTTTTGTGCTATTTTATTCTGTATAAGAACTTGAAAAATCATCTTTATAAAATGTTATAGTTTTTAAAGGAGAAAAGCAAAAATGTAACTTAAACTCCATTTCAACAACATGCATTAATCACATTAATAATTTCATTTTGTGTTTTGCTGTTATTTAAATTTTTTTCACTTTTCAATTTTCTTTTTAAATGTCATGATTCTGTGAGAACAATAGTTAGGAAGGAATAGTGAAGAGGTTTGCTTTTTAAATGTTCCCTAAACTTTTGTCTTATTAGCTTCAATTAATTTTACCCCCCACGTTGGGAAAGTATTTTTTTAGAATGTCATTTGAAAAGTAGAATACTTTATGGTAATCTAAGGTATACGCTTTACCCAAAGAAAAAACATATTAAATTTAAATTTTTCAGAAATAAATTTCTAGCATAATTGTTTTATTTAAAATTTTGACCTTTTCATGATTCATATAGCTAAAAAAGCAAAGCTGCATTATTCTCATTTTATTTATAAATATCTGACTTCTTTAAACTTTTACTTTCTCAATGAACAAACAAAATTGAAACAGACGGCAGAGAGCGGGCTGGTGGTTGCCAGAAGGGAGGGAAGTTGTGGGACTGGGTGAAAGAAAGAGATTAACAAGTACAATTTGATAGTTACAGAATAGTCATGGGAATGTAAAGAATAGCATAGGAAATATAATCAATAATATTGTGATAACTATGTATGGTGCCCGGTGAGTACTAGAAATATTGAGGGAAACACTTTGCACAGTATATGATTGTCTGACCACTATGCTGTACACCTGAAATTAATACAAAATAAGTTTAAAAGTAAACTGCAATTGAAAAATAAAATGTAAATTCTTAAAAAATAAAAATGTGAAATCATAACAATTTTTTTTTTACTTTATTCATTGAAGTGCATGCTGTAGTCAACTGGACTTCATATAATAGGAACAAACTATCAGGCCAGGTAGTATTCAAGAATTAAGTAGAATTAGCCTCTTCTACTCACCTCTGCACTGATGCACCAAACGTGTTGCATTTCAAATCTTCTATGTAACACTTTCCTTCTTTCAGTGTTTTGATTCATTCTAAGTGATCTGTTTTGTAGCTATTAACACTGCAAACCAGTATTGGGGATCTGAGGATTCACACAAGTAGGGCGCTCACACTTGGATTCTGTGTGACACTTTCTGGTGTTAGAAAAGTAGAATGAATTTCTGAATTTTGGTCACCAGCACCCTCTTGTGTCCAAAAGTCTAATAACATGCTGAGTACACTAAGAATTTCTGAAAGACAAATATATTCTTTGCTTTAAAAAACTCCGATATCTTTCCTAAGCATTTACTTATTTTTAAAATATTTTATTTATTTTTATTTTATTTTATTTAAAGATTATTTATTTTTAGAGAGAGGGGAAGGGAAGGAGAAACTTCAATGTGTGGTTGCCTCTCGTGCGCCCCCTACTGGGGACCTGGCCTGCAACCCAGGCATGTGCCCTGACTGGGAATCCAGCCCACCACCGTTTGGTTGGAAGGCTGGCACTCAGTCCACTCTGAGCCACACCAGCCAGGGTGGGGTTTACTTATTAATATATAACTCTGCTCATTTTGTTTTCCTTTGAGTGTACAAACTGGCATGCCTGCTTAATCAATGAACTAGTGGAAGATTAAAATTAGAGTCAGATAATTGAAAGATCACATATTCAAATACTTTTTAAAAATTTAACATATATATATTTTTTTAAAGATTTATTTTTATTTATTTTTAGAGAGAGGGGAAGGGAGGGAGAAAGAGAGGGAGAGAAACAGCAATGTATGGTTGCCTCTCACATGGCCCTTACGGGGACCTGGCCTGCAACCCAGGCATGTGCCCTGACTGGGAATCGAACTGGGACCGCTTGGTTCCCAGCCCGAGCTCAATCCACTGAGCTACACCAGCCAGGGCAAAAATTTAACATATATATTAACCCATTATATATTTTTACTATTTTTTTTGCCCTAAAAATGATTTTAATCCACAAATTGTACCCCTCCTGTAGCTTTCATTTTAGAATTCATGACAATATTAAACTTATTCTATTTACTTTCTACTGAACTTCTATTAAGAAATCTTTTTTTAAGATTTTATTTATTTATTTTTAGAGAGAGGAGAAGAAAGGGAGAGAAACATCAATGTGTGAGAGATACATCAAATCAGTTGCCTCTCACACATCCTCAAATGGGGACCTAGCCCACAACCCAGGTATGTGCTCTGATGGGGAATCGAACTGGTGACCTTTCAGTTCACAAGCAGGCACTCAATCCACTGCACTACACCAGCCAGGGCCTATTAAGAAATCTTAACATAGACATGGGTTTAAAAAAAAGTAATTAGTAACTATGTTAACATAATCAGGCCTTTGATTACCTCGTTATGGATGGAAAATACCTGCCATTCTTACTCCATGGCGTCAATTGGTAATTTCAGCATATTTTTAGTCATTCACTCAATCGATAAATATTTATTGAGCACACCATGTCAGACACTGTACAAGTTGTTAGAGATACGGAAAAACACACGAAAGCCTATACATTTATGGAGTTTATATTTTAGTGCAAAACTCTTGATGTTTTTAATCCAAAAATAACTGCAGCAAAAACGTTAACCTCAGTGGCTTCTGTGATGTGCCATGGTGGTAGGAGCGCAAATGAAACCCAATTTTAAAAACTATGTATAGTTTTCATGAAAATTTGGAAAAATATGTAGTTTTCATTATCAAATGGGACTTATCTCAGGAACCCAAGGTAAATTTAACACACAAATATCAATCGATGTAATTACCATTTTAACAAAATATGTAAGATGCTTTAAAGTCATTGCTAAATCAAGCATCTGGGTATACTGGGTCCCTTTGAATTGACTGCTTTTCTTCCAATTTCATTACATGCCTACTAATTTTTAATTGAAAACTCGTCATCGTAGTTAATTTACTGTAGTGACTGTGGATTCCATTTTCTTCTTCTGAAAGGTTACTGATTTGGGGGTTCTGTTAGGCAGTTAACTAGTCTGGACTCAAACTGCCAACATTTCCCTTCCTGTGTTATGCAGCTGCTGAGGCCTCTGCACTGTTCTCACGGTTTCTAATGGTTGCTCTATAAAAAGGCCCCCTGTGGTCTAATCTACCCTATCACTCCGTAATTTGTTGATGATGGAGTGATGGGGACCACCCTCTCTGGGGTTTCATTGATTAGGGGGAATTCTTGGGACAGTAGCATTCATTCCACTTCAGACTCTGGCTTCTGCACCTTTTTGCTTCCAGTCAGTCTTCCCCTCCGCTGGGGTAATAGAGGTTCCCATGGGAACCTGGGCTTGGCACACCTTGGGATCTGGGAGACCAGGGACGGGCTGCAGTACGGGAGCGATGGGAGCCACAATCAGAAGTGATGTCTGGCAGTCATCTGCTGTCAGAGCTCTGCAGGTCACCGCGGATGCTCTCCAGCTGGTCCAGGCTATTTTTTCATGTTTCAGATGAAAGGGTAAATCCTGTCTTGAAGCAAAAGTTCTCTGCTCATTTCTCCACTTTAATGTTTTCCATTCCTTTTTTTTTTAAGATTTATATATTTTTTTATTTATTTAGTTTTAAAGAGAAGGGAGGGAGACAGAGAGGGAGAGAAACAGCAATGTATGGTTGCCTCTTACATGGCCCTCACAGGGAACCTGGCCCAGAACCCAGGCATGTGCCCTGACCAGGAATCTAACCAGGACCATCTGGTTCCCAGCCCGCGCTCAATCCACTGAGCTACACCAGCCAGGGCTTGAGTAATATGCTCTTTAATTTCTAGTAGAGAATGAGAAACACCTTTTGACCTTTCTTTTTTGATTTTAATGCATTAATAACAATGACAGTTTTAAGTGTGACACAGAACAATGAAATCTTGTAATTCCAATCATATCATTTACAAAGGTACAAATATGTCCTATGTTCTGGTCATGGTAACTAGTACCAAATTAAAATTATTAAGTTCTCATAGCCACATTTTTTCAAATTACAAAAATGCAGATGATTTATTTTTCCTGCTAAGAATTCTAATGTAGAGAAGTATTTAATCACTGACAAGCAACATTTTCAGGTTTGATGTCAACAGGTGGATTACAGAGGTGACATTATAATTAATATAATGAAAAACTATTAATTCATCAGACTTTTTATTCAAAACAGTTCCACTTTGTATTTTTGATTTTCAAGTTTTTATTTCACTACTGAGCAAAGTCGGTCAAATCATGCACTGGTTTCCTAACAGCTAGTGTTGCAAGTCCATGTATGTCCAAATCTTTTTTTTGCCAGCAAAATGTATTTCACTGGTGTAATTATCAAGCTATGTTCTTCTAAGAACTTTTTGAGCTTTCAAACTACACTTCCTTATAGACAGCATTTTAATGTACACTGAACTATTTTGAACTTTTTTACCTGTTCCCACATCACAACAGTGAGGCAATTTTTAAAAATTCATTGCTTATTTTTCAAATAACACACCACACTGCACTTACATCAAAGGTCATACACTCGAAAGGAACTCAATTTACCAATGGTGAACCTGCTTAGCTTACTATCTTCAGAGGCACGGTAGAAATAAACCAATAGTTGACTTAAAATATTACTTTCAGC
Source organism: Micronycteris hirsuta (assembly GCA_004026765.1). Classification (NCBI taxonomy): domain Eukaryota; kingdom Metazoa; phylum Chordata; class Mammalia; order Chiroptera; family Phyllostomidae; genus Micronycteris; species Micronycteris hirsuta. The sequence goes on from PVJI01019311.1 coordinate 12,925, forward strand.
ATAATTTTTAGTGCTTCTGTCCTTGATGGTATAACAAGAACATAAACAAGTTTTCAAAATATATGCCTCTAAGGCTGACTGTTGATCCCACTGCTATCTTGGTTGTTTGCAACAGAGGATACATACTCTAAATACTGATGACAATGAACAATTTATTTACATGAAATTTCTAGAGCTCTGTAATACACTGAAGCCATGGCAGGACTAACTTCAAATCTTTTTCAGCTTGTAAAGAAATGGCCTTATTAAACTTTAAGAGGGAAAAAAGTTTCTGCTGGAGACTTATGTTCAAAGCATGAAAAGTAGTTCAGCATGGTTCACGTGGAGTGTGTACAAGCTGTGTGCCTAAGAGGGAAAAAAGTTTCTGCTGGAGACTTATGTTCAAAGCATGAAAAGTAGTTCAGCATGGTTCACGTGGAGTGTGTACAAGCTGTGTGCCCGCAGCATACGAGATTTGCAGTTAGAAGGGATGAGGTGGTGAAGTGTGAGAGGCAACCACACATTGATGCTTCTCTCCCTTCATCCTTCCCTTCCCCTCTAAAAACAAAACACATATCTTTTTAATGAGAGGTAAAAGGATTTGAGTTTAAACCAGAATGCCACAATTGACACTGAGAGAACAGAAATGATTAACACCATTTTGGTATCAGAGATCAAAGGATCATTGCTTGGTAAACTAATTTGGCAAATCCTATGGAAAACCGATTTGCCAGATGGAAATGGAGGCAAGATGACCACTTGGGAGTCAACTGTAGCATCTTAGCCTACAAACCATAACAGTGGCAGTAGTAATAAAACAGTGTGGGTTTGAGATTAGAGGTATTACTAAGTCAGAGAAATCAGGTTTGGTTTGTAGTGAGGAAGCAAGATAGAAATCTAAGGACTTCCAAGTTTCTGATAATGCTATGTAATATGAAATTTAACAGTGGTTTTGGTGGACTGATAGGGAAATTTACATATGGTGAAACTGACATTTGTTTAGAGGGAGATACACCGTAGGCAGAAGTATGGATTTGGTGCTGTGGAAGGAATTTATTAGTATATGCATAAAATATCTTAAGCACTGGCCAGTATGGCTCACTGGGTTGGGCATCATCCCATAGACTAAAGGTCACCAGTTCGATTCTCAGTCAGGGAACATGCCCAGATAGATTGTGGTCCAGGTCCCCAGTTGGGGGTGTGCGAGACAACCAATTAACGTTTCTCTCCCTCTCTTCCTCTCCTCCCCTCTCTAAAAATAAATAAAATCTTAAAAAAAAAAAAAAGTATCTTAAGACATGAGCCGGGTATAAAAAAACATGCCCAGGGTCACATAGCTATTATAAAAAATTCAAATCAGGCACTTGGACTCTAAGAGGAAGAAAACATAAGTCAATTCTCTATGCTAACTGTACAAGCAGACCACACCCATGCAGTGGTGTCCAAACCGCTGCTCAGGATGGCTATGAATGCAGCCCTACACAAAACTAAATTTACTTAAAACATTGAGACTTTTTTTGTGACTGCATGTTGCAGTGATTTAACGTGTGGCCCAGGACAATTCCTCTTCTTCCAGTGTGGCCCAAAGACACCAAAAAGTTAGATACCCCTGCGAAAGCAAACGACTTCCTTACGTTCAGGTTGGAGATACTAAGCTTTGTGATGGCCCCACTGATAGACTACAGCTGGGGTAAGTACAAAAGGTCTTTTAACTCATCACTGTTTTCAGTCAGTGTTCAATGTGGTACAGTTTCATTCAGAGCGCATTATTTTGAAGTCTGTTTTCCAAGGTTTTACATAGCCAGTTACTTTTGGTCCCCTAAAGATATGATCAAACCTTCACAAATTAGCTCCTTACTCATCTATAAATGTCCTTCAAGACTACTTAAGTCAATTCCTTAAGGTCTGCCTTTTTATTCAGGCAAAACCAACTCTTCCCATTTTATCAGAGGTCTGTTTTCTAAAATGCAAATTTTTATGAAGTGTTCCCCCGCTAGACTGAGGTAATGGGAAAGAGGTCATCTTTATACATTTTCAGCTTTAAATCCAGGTCTTCTTACTTCTTTGAGTAATGCTACAGCTTTCCTAATAATCTTCCTAGATCTATTTTAATCAGTCATTAAAATATTTAGGAATTTACCTAGTCGTTATACATGTTTTTCTCATGCTGGTACCTTTTGATAAATACAGACACTTAGGTACTGTTACTCATTACATGTTTATCTTTTGTTTCTGTGTATAGAACTATAACACCTTGTACCCTGTATAAGTACCCAAGTGCTTCAATGTGGCTGGAAAAAATCGTAACATGTTTACTGGTCCCTTTCAGGGACCACAAACTTGGTTGTAACCCTACATGGACCCATTCCTCCTGATACTAAATTAACTGTCAAGGATCCTGTTTGCGGTTGAAGCCACCACCCCCCTCATCACAGTGCTAGATCCCATTCCCTTACTACCTGATGAACCTCTCTAACAATTCGTCCCTCCTCTCCATCATTTACTTTCTGTTCTATTGGAAAATGGAAGCATGTCAAAGATACAGGATCCAAACTGAAAGAACTCCCAATGGCCAAAACTGAACGATTTGGGCAATAAAATAACATTGCACTGAACTATGAAATATAAAACAAATATGCGTGAGTTCACACAGATGTAAGAAAGTAGACACATTTCTTGCAGAAGAATCCAAATATAAATAGAGAGCCTTCCCAAAAGGAGATGGCATTTAACCCTGCCTCACCCCTACTCTGAAAATGGGCTATACTTTGTAACTTGCTACCAAAGAATGGAGCAGGTTAAAAGAAAGTAACTACAATGGTGTAATATTAGGGCAATTCCTACCTTGACCAAGTGATGAAGGTTAACATCTCCAGTGGTATCATGTATCCTTGGTATGGCACTTTTCCTCTATGGTATTCTTTCAAAAAACCCATAGCCCCAGTCTAATCACAAGAAAATTTATAGACAAACTCAGAATGGGAGGACATTCTGTAGGACACAGGGCCATTATTCCTCAAGACTGTTGGTCATCAAATGTAAGGAAAAAACGCCAGACCAGAAAGGACTACAGAAATATGACAACTAAGTGCGATGTGGTACATGGGTTAGATCCAAGAACAAAGTAATGAAAAAATGGTGAAAGTCAAATAAAACCTGAACTGTGCATTTCTTGAGTTTTGACAAAAGTACCCAGTTTCCACCATCTTAATGATGGTGCAAACTGGGTGGGTAGTGTATCTGTATAATCTTCACAACTTTTCTGTAAATTGAAGGTTATTCCACCAAAATAGTACGTTTACCTGTGTACCTATCTTTCCATACATGCCTGAAATTATCACTTTCTTACCAAATCACTAAAGAGCCACACTGGTCAGGGCTTAAACTATCTTTTAAATAAAACAGTCCATTCTAATTTTGCAGAAATAAAACAATTTCAATTTCAGGAAAGCTACAAGGTTATTTTTATTAAAAAAAAAAAATCTAATAATTATGTCAAAACTGGGACAGAATGGAGAAATTCCCTACCTTCCTACCCAGATCTACAAACAGGCTGTGGATGCCAGATATTAGACATGACACACAAAACTGGTTTAAGACAAGATTTGTTCTCCCTCCATAACTGTACCTAGAGACTGTCTTGCATTTAGGGCTTACTCTGAACTTAGACATTACTTATCAGATACCTTTCTATACTGTTTAGATGAAAGGACTACAAATAGGAAATTGAGCAGTTCAAAGGACAGTTGTTGAGTGCTATGAAGTGACAGTTTTAAGAGTAATTCAGGAAGCACACTATAGTGTGGTATGAAATAGGTACATAATGTTCTGACAGAAAGTATTAAAACTCATTTGGGTAATCTACATTTTTTAAAAAGTCACACAAATTTTGAGTACCCAAGGTAGTGATCATGCTTTGTAATGTTTTAAACCAAGAACTCACACATAAAAATGACATTTTATAAAGGGTAAGTGAATATGAAGAGGTTAAAATTAAAATGCACAGTAAAAACAAACAAGACTGCAAATAACTTTAAAATAAACATTAAATCAGAGCTTAAAAATTCTTATTTATTTCTAACAAACACCACTTGATGCTTGACCCACAAGCTTTATTTACATTTGTCTACAGCATCATTTCCTTATGAAATGGACTAGTACAGCTTAGTTAAACCAAATGAAATCATAATCATCTGAATTGTCTGCAAACTACTATTTGCTAAATTTATAACCTTGCATTTGCTCAGTACAGCCAAAATTTTAATACAGAAAGCACAAGAATAAACCAACAGTAACATGTAGAATCCAGAAGACCATCTGGGCAATTTAGAAGGTGGACTTCAAGAAGTCTGAGGCACAATTACAAGAGAAAAGTTCTTGTGCAAACTACAGTAAACGTAGCAAAGGAAAGATGTAAAAAAAACAAGGGGCAAGTTCATTGTAAAAATATTATCAAAATATTTCTACTTAAGATATTTTGTTTTCATCTTTAGATCAGGCAGAGAAAATCACTCGTTTTAAAATAAAAAAACAAATACAATTATGTTTGGTCTGTCTACAAAATACCTTACAATGTTTTAATTTTTAATTGCAGAAGATGTGTTTAAAAAAAAAAAAGAACAAGAATAATGGGTGTTAATTCCCACGACAAAAAGTCCCCAAGCACAACTGTTGATTTTCCTTAATATACTTACCTTGCATTGTCACTGAAGATACTGTTAAGAGAAACCCTTTTGTTTTTAAACCAGAAGACACATAAAGCTCAAGTGACCAGATTTTAATTTTGAGAAATAAAGCAAACTCTGACAGTATTTTAAGCCATAAGTAATTTCAAATGAACAATTGTTTGTTATGCAGAAATAATCATTACTCAGAAAAAAATTTTATGCAGTGTTTAAACATCTCATGACATGTTTGCTTAAATTAACGATGTTTCTGTTCGTCTTTCACCCAAAGAAAAATATACTTCAAAGGCTTTCTTCAATTTGTTCATTAACTATAATTTAGCTTTGTCTACCTTATCATACGTGAAAATTGGATTTTTGAAGGATATCATACATAGCTTCTTAAAAATATTAAGATAAACATTTTGAAATGTTTTTCTCATCAGACAACCATATCAGAAAAATGAACTGTTAGATATTCTTGCTCAAAATTATGTCAGAAAATGTTAAATGAATAATGCCTTTCTCCTTCTATAAATTCACAAGATTTTTCTGCATTAAATGTGTTGCAAAAAGTAAAACTGAATAAAAAAAGGCAATGATTCTAAGGCATCCTTACCATAGGGAATTTCCAAATGAAGTCTCTAGTTGACTCTTTTATAATTAGTTTAACTTTAACACGAACAGGTTGATTCCTTTGCTCAGATTAAGATAAAGAGACTGCTTCCAACTACTTCACCAGTCTTGCCTCCATGCTCAGGCAAGCCTAAGGCAATCTTGTCTTATGTCAATGAACAGTTCACATTTGGAAATGAGAAAAACGATAGTTCAAATTAGAAAACAAAGTACTTTGTTATAGCTGAAGTGGTTTTAAATAAATGGTTGTAAATAAAGAATGATAAATAAAGCATCTATTTGGGGATAATATGGCTTAAAATACTATTTACTTTTAATTTCACAAATAAACACAGCTGTATTGTTCTGAAAAGCAATGAAAGGCATGCACCTCTACTAGCACTTCTGAACAAGTAAGACACCAACTTCTTAAAAAATATGCTTCATGCACTGTACTGAATTTTTTTTAAGATGTAAATTTTAATACATTATTTCTTTTTTGAACTTGAACGGGAACCAGAATGGGATGATCCAGAAGATGACCTGTGGTGCCTGTAAGACAGATTGGAGAAAGCAGATAGTCTAGTAAGCTGGAGCTGGATATCATCATTCATTCATAAGACTTTGATAATAGAAAAAAATTAAACCTAATTATATATTCTGGCAATGGAAATAATTAAAATCTAAGAAATTTATGCACATAAAATAGTGTTTAGACCTTAGATGTGAGCCCAGAAACAGTATAATTTAAAATTCTCTATAATTAAAAATATCTCTCATTTCAAGATATAGCCACCTCTCAATTATTTAAGGTAATAAAGAAAAGCCTTGCAAAAATGTGGGAAATTACAGGTAATATATAACACAGGCACATAAACTTGGTAATGGAAGAGTGACTACTAAAAAAATCTGTGATAATATTGTAGATAATGTGCTTAAGTCTTTATGTAAAACAGATCCAGCAAGGCTTCTGAATGTATAAGAATATATATTCATAAATAATTACATTTGGAAATCTAGGTCTCACAAGATGATTGTACAATTAGTTAAAGGGTTATATTCATGCAGCTCATATGAATAAGTCAATATATCAACCTGGGTAAAGTAGTGGTGTTCCGAGGGGTTGGCCCTGGGCTCAGGGTTGTTTAGTGTTTTCACCAATCACCTGGCTTATGGAATAGAGAACATGTTCATTAAGTTTAGATGACAGCAAACTAGGGGGACTTTATGTGGCTAAGACAAAAATTTGCAGAAGTGATAAGAAAGCAACAGAATTAACTTCACTCAAGTATGGAGTTATTTTCTTACAAAAAACCAAACGCAGAGAAACAAAGACTAGCTGTGTGTAACCCTAATATCTAAACTTCAAAATGTGAAGCAAAACTAATCATCCCGTACAAGTAGGAATCATAAGGTAATCCTACCACTGGACCCAGCAATAATTACTTTACCTAATCCTTATTTTCACAAGCTGAAACCAAACAATAAGAAAAATTTTGCCAAGAATACAAAGGAAGCCATTAAATTGACTATATAATTAGTCATCAAGAATCCAGAGAAAGTTAATGAAACTAATGAATTAGCCTGCTGTAAAAAAGGCTAACAAACAGATAACACTCTCTCCAAATTTAAAAATGTCCACATAGATAACATAATCTAGAGTAAAGGTCTTTCTCAAAAAGAAAAAAAATGGGATTTGTACTGCAAGACGAAAAATGTATTAGCTACGAGAACAATTTCCTGATAAGGAGCATGAAAAAAGTTACTGTGAAAATGCATTTACACATATTTAAAAGAGGACAGTTTTCCAATGACCTAGACTAGTTATTATTTGATGTTCTAGAATCCTGATTTCTAATATTTAATGTAAAACTCTATAGCATGATATATATGAAAATCAAATTCTAAACTATTTCAACATATAGCTTCTGAATTAAAACCTTAAAGGACAGAAATAACCGAGAGTTGGCTATAATTATATATGAAAACAAATATTTAAACAGTAAAATGAACAGATAGTGGAGGAGAGTGGTTTGATCTACAACTTTTTTAAACAACCTGATCAAAGTACATAGAACAAAGTGATTAATGTTTTTTGAAGTTTAAAGTTGAAAAATATAAAGTTAGACTAAAGGAGATTATAAAAATCTAATCCTTGACAAGGAAGTTTAATTTATTAAACACACTTAAGAACACCCATTCTTATTTCTACAGAAACCCAAACCTTTCGGGTGACCGTGATCTTGTTCGTCTTTTTTTGCGATCACCAGATGAAGATCTAGAACGACTTCTCTTTCTGTTCCTCTCAGGAGAAGATGATGAACTTGAATAAGATCTTTTTCGTGGGGAAGAAGAGCCCCTGTGGGATCTGGAGCTGGATCTTCATTGATTGAGAAACAAATCAAACATTCCATTAAAAGACGAACTGAGGGAGATAATTTAGTTAACAGATCCAAAAATAAACAGGATTGATAACTGAAAATTTTGTAAGAAGAAATACTTACTGCTTACTCAACAGAAGACCTCTGGTTCAACCATGAAAACAATGCTATTTAAAAACATTTCCTTTAACTTCATCTCTTTAAAAAATTCTAAAATAAGTGTTCATCACTTATAATAAGAATTTTAAAATGTTTTGTTAAAAACTTATGGCTTTAGCCCTGGCCGAGTAGCTCAGTTGGTTAGAGAGCCACAGGTCCAATCCCGGGTCAGGATGCATACAAGAAACAACTAATGAAGGCATAAATAAGGGGAACAACAAATTAATGTTTCTCTCCCTCTAAAATCAGTTAGTAATTAAAAATAAAACCTTAAGTATTTCATTTTAAAGTACACACAAACAGCAAAACCAACAGGTAAAACTGTACATTTATTGATACATGACTTTACGTCTAGAAAAACATCCTTCCATTTGGAGAAAAAAATGTTTATCATATATACAATCTCCTAAGGAAACGCATAACAATTCCTTGTGTAATTGTAAAACTTATTAAGTTGCTAGAGAAAAAGCAGAAATAAGGGACATGAGAAAGAACACTATTAAATTGCTAAATATTCAAAGAAAAATAAAATGAGTAACTTTAAAACTTGATTTATATCAGCAATATTTATTTTTATGAAGGGCTGCTATTCATGAAGTATGAAGTGTTGACATTCACATGTTTTAGGTAGAGGTAAACGTGCAAATGTTTAAATGCAAATTATTTTCTTCATTTACATATTTTGGTTGAAGTAATTTAGCTCAAACTTCCCAAAAAATTCACCTTTGGGCTTAAAATAAACTTAGAAAGCCCAAAAGGAGAATTCTTTGGAAAGTTATAAGCAATGAAAAAATGTTTGGAAGGAATATGAAGGCTGTTCTGTAAACCTTATTATAGTGCTTCCCAAAGGGAACTAGGATTTAATCTTCACCTAAGCAGCACTCGAAGGACTAAAACACTGATAATACAAATAATCACAAGAACAACGACAACAAAAACAACAAACCCATTTGCTATTTTGTATTGGATTAATACAAGAGTGCATTTCATTCTTTTCTTTTTAATGCTGTTAAATTGCAGTTACTCTCCAATGCTATAGACTTGCTTCTAATAAGCTATTAAAAGCAATTATTTTTACCAAAGAAGCTACCACTTAACTTCAGTGTGAAGTTCTACACACATGGAATTTTAGTGGTTTTTCTTATTCATGCCATTACTAAATCAATAAGTTAACTTAAAAAAGAAAGGCAGTATATTTGGATGATTTTTAAGACCAAACTAGTATCTCAAATGCTTATTTACAAATTCCTTTTCCCTCTGTATGACTACATGCAACCTAATGTTAACAATGTTACTTAAGACCAAACTATACCTAGACTAACCAACCATACTTCTTGATTTAGTTTGTGGAATTTAAGAGGAGTGTCTGTTCTCCATATACTGTTTATAATATTCTATGTATTACAGAGAAATAGAAATATGCATAAAACCCTCCAGAAACTTAACCTGATATAAACAAAAAATTTTTTGGTAAATGCTGAAATGATTGCCTTACAAAACAAAATCTTTTTAGAGGTAGAATTGTTTTTCTTCCTTTAAAAATGAGGAATAAACGGTTCCTATTTAATGTGCATATTTCTGATTTTATTTGAACTACCGCTGCAAACGTAACTAATGTACGAGAAATTCTGATAATAAGACTTGGCTCCATTTTCCTACTTTATCACATTTAGCAGAAAAATAAACCTTGCATAATGCAAAATAACCACCTTAATTCAATCATGGGAATGTCTTGGCACACTGCAGGCAATGGAAACATCTCATGGTGAGAAAATTAAGCCCAGGCAAGTGCATTAGTTTTCTAATGCTAAAATAAAATAAAAGTAGAAGCAAAATAAGAGGGGAGAAAAAGCAGCAACACCTTCTGCAGCCTTTAAGTATTATTCTCTCTCTGCTTTACAGAGAGATGCTACCTCATTCACCTTGATTTCGACCCACGAGATCTCGAACGTTCTCTGGAACTGGAACGAGACCTTGACTGGGAACTGGAAGAACTTCTTGAACGGGACCTGGAACAACATGGAAGGATTTTTTTCCAGGACCACATAATTGAACTTTGTGATATAAACACTGAAAGAAAGATATGCATTAGAATTCATTTTCATAGAAAAAGATAGCTATTTCAGATAGATACTTTTCAAAACAGTATTTTAAAGTATTAAACCTTTTGTTTTGGTATTTATGGAAAAACTTAAGGTAAAAGCAAATTTTTAAAATAATAAACTATTACATTCCAAGTTTGACAAAATTATTCTAAATATCACTCAAGATTATACAAACAAAAACACTCAGTATTATTACTTTATTAACACTGAATACTTTATATTTATATAAATATTTAAAAGTAACCCAGAATTTAACATATCCAGGAATTCTGAATGTTACATTTTATATTCAACTTCTCTGAAATATCTATCAATTTCCCATATAAAATCCATTACATTTTCTCAGTCACTATCTATGTCTGAAGCTAAAAATGTTGACATGGGTATGCTTGTTTAATCTTGTTTTTCTATTCAAATGTTAAAAAATTAAAGGGAAAATACATGAACAACCCTGTAATTGTAAAAAAGAAAAAAAAACACAATAGAAGATATGGCCCATTTAAATTAACCACAAAAAGAAATTATTGTGGTTTAAATAAACCACAAAATAATTCAATATTAATCTAACTTACAACTTCAATTTGTCCCTTAAAATAACCTGCAGCTAAAGATTATTACATTTTCATCTTAAAATTACTATTTTAAAAATCACTGTTTTAAACTTTATTTATCAAGTTCTGTTATTATTTTTTCTTAAATATCATTAAAGTTCATTGCTTATTATTTAACTTAATATGAATAAGAATTCTTCAAGGGAACACTGTTTATGTAATATACTTCTTTTTCTCACTTAAAATTTTATTTTTATTGTTGAGTAAACAATTAGGAAATATTTACTATAATTTTACATCACTAACAAAATAATACTCAAGTACACCGGCAATTGAATCCTAATTTATTCCCGATCATCTTAAAATTAGCATTAGGCCAACAGAACTCATATGACTGAATTTCCCCCTTTATTCAGAATACCCATATCAAAGTAAATTATCAAAGCATTGTGCAATAACCAATAACTTAATAAAGACCTAGAAAACTTCTATAGTAGCTTCTTCGGTGAACACACAAATCTTCCCTTTACTTAAATATTTCTAAATGTAAACTATTTAGATAGTATACTATATGTAATGACAATGAAATTTTAAAGTCTATTTTAACTAAAGTCTGGTGATAAATGGACTGAGGAAGTTTCATATTAAAATGCATTTCTGAAAATATTGGACAATTACTTAAAGGCAGTAAAAAAAATTATCTTTTAAAAGGTGATTTGAATGAAATCTCTGAAATAAAAGTTTATTCAGTCAAGAAAAACAAAACTTAGAAATAAAGAAGTTAGATACTGACATTTTGACTGGTGTTACCCTTGACCTGTACCCGTTTACCTGGACCTAGACCTTGAACTTGAGGGGGAGGATGAGCGTGAAGATCGTGAATGTGAAGATCGAGACTTTGAACGACTTCGTCTATTAGATTTCTTTTTATTACTATCTTCTTCTTCACTGGCATCAAGATTATATTTTGAGAGATCAGCGTCATCTTCATCCTCATCCTATCAAATAGAATCAATTATTTACTTGACACTTAGATATTAATGCTATCTACTAGGATTGATGGACAGTTCTATGTACTAAACATCTCCATATAGATATAAATCACATCACTAGTATCTCAGCAAATTCATTCTTAATCCTGAAACCTTCCTATTACATTCCTTAGCTCACTAAGCAGACTTGACAAATGTCTCAAATATAACCTCAAATATAACCTATTTCAAAGTAAACCTAGAAGCCTTATTTCTTCTTTTTCTGTTACCATGTATTACTAAATAAGCTGTCTAGAATTTTCAATTTTACTTCCGTAAAAGTCTTTGAATTCATCTCCCTTAGTACTTCATTCTTTTCTCTACTGATACTACAGTAAACTTTTAGGTGGTCTCTCTAACTCAGAAAATCCATTCTGCTTCCCCAAATATCTCAATGTGCAAGTTGACCTTTGAATAATGTAGGGTTTGGGGCACTGACTTCTTGTGTTATTTTTGACTCCCCCAAACTAAGGCAAAAGCCTTAGTTTGCTGACCAAAAGCCTTACAGAAAACATAAATAGTCGATTAACACAGTTTATTGAGTTGGCTAAAAAGTCTGTTACATTTTTTTCCATAAAAGGCACATTTTTCATTTTCACCAATAACTTTATTGATTTGGATATTTTGAGTATGCCGGCTATCTCCTGCTATTGGCTTCTAGTGGGTAGAAATCAGGGGTTCTGCTAAATATCTTCCAATGCATAAGAGAGCTCCACAACAAAGAATTACTTGGCCAAAATATCAATAGTACAGAAACTTCACAAACCACTTTTGACATGTTCAATCAGTCATAGCACCTTCTCCGTACACTGCACAAATCTCTTCCTGCATTTCTACCTTTCTAAGTATAATACACTGAAAACCTGGCATATTTCCATCTTCAATATTAAAATGGCTAAACAAAAGTTAACCAATTATAGTTACTTTTAATGGATGTTGATGTGACAGATGTCACAATACAATCTAACAAAATTGTTTCAAATGAAGTTAAAGACAACTAAGCACTACTAGAGCCATCATATGAAAAAACATAACAACTTTCTTGGCCAACCCAAAATATGCTATATGTATTCTATATATTCCAGTTTTAGAATAAAGTAAGCTAGAGGATAAAAAAAATGTTATTAAGAATATCACAAGAACCCTGGCTGGGTAGCTCAGTTGGTTAGAGTGTCATCCTGATATGGCAAGACTGCAAGTTTCATCTCTGGTCGTGGCACATACAAGAAGCAACCAATGAATATATAAATAAGTGGAACAACAAATCGATAGTTTCTCCCTCTCTCAATTTCCTCCCTCTAAAATAAGGAAATAAATAAAAGAATATCACAAGGAAAATAGATTTACAGTATTATGTATTGAAAAATAAACCCCTGTATAAGCAGGCCTGTGCTATTCAAACCTGTGTTGTTCAAGAGTCACCTGTATATTGACCATCAGAACTCTGAATTACAGGTCAGATAATTATTAAAAACTTTAAAAACTGTTCCATATTGATTTTCGTTGCACACAGGACCTCTTGTAATTATACCCCAAAGTGATCCTAATCTAGATCTATACATCCAACCATAAAACTTTACACTCAGGCCCACAGAACAAACATCACCAGACTTGATGTGGCTGCAGCTCCACATCCGTCCCTCTGCTCTAACTACACTAGGCTATATAGATGTTTTGAGTGTTGCCTGAGTAGATTTGTTTCCTACTCAAGGAACCTTTATTTGCTGTTTTATTTACATTCCATTAAAAGGCTATTTCTACCTCAGTCATTGTTTTTCCAGTCCCAGCACAGAACTTGGCAGAGTGAAGCTCAAAACCTTTGTGAGAACAAACGAGTATATAGCAGAACACATGTATCTTCATCATGGGCCAAAGGACATCAAAAACATTCACATATTATGTCATAGTTGAAATAAGACAAATGGGAAATAAAGAAGTAAATTACCTCATCTAATTTATATTTAGAAAGATCTTCATCCTCATCCTCTTCTTCTCCCTCAGATTCTTTATCTTCGACTTCCTTTAAAATAGATGCTGGGCCAACTGCCTTCCCTCTGTATTTTTTCTTTTTACGTCCAAACTAGAGAAAAAGTTTCATAACATTTCTATAATACATTTTATAAATGTATTTATAAGACACATTTATATATTTTTTGCACTTACAATATTTTTAATGTTTTTCTAATTTGTATTCAACCTGTACTTTTAATGTATAGCTTACCTCATCATATTCACCATCAGATTCTTCTCTTTCTATATACTCAACGTTTTCTCTTTCATTAAAACCACCACCATAACCTAACAAAAAAAAAAAAGACACATTTTTATCCTCTTATAATTTATTTAAACAACAACCAAAAAATCTCAAAATCACCTCCAAGCAACAGGAAAAAGAAAATCTTATCAATGAGATTGGCCTGTGCATTAATAACTACTAGTCTTTAAAAAACATATTAAGAAAAATCACTATGGAGAAGAGTCTCAATGTGAGATGCTTAGCTGTAAAGTCCTGTAGCGGTACTTCCAGCTTTTATCAATTTCAAAGTGTCCTTAATCAAAGAGGTAGACAATGCATGGGAATATATGGGTGAAAAACATCTCCTTAAACCTCTGTTATAACCAATTTTAAAAAGTAAAAATTATTTTCCTCTGTAGTTTATCATAATTCTTCTGGGAGAATTGGACTCAGAAAGAAGCAAGAATCAAAGTTCACTGTTTACCAATTGCAGATGGTCTGGAATCTTTTGATACATTGAAATTTTGATGAGCTAAAATGTAGCTAGAGTTTGGAAAATTCCCAATTATACAGGCAAATTCAATAACATGGTACTGGAAATACAAATTGACTTTAATGCAATTATTTTTAATACACAGGTAAAAGTCACAAAAATTCAAGTAGCCAGTTAACTTTTAAACTGAAAATACTCTACTAAAAAGTAATCGAGATCAGCAAACCATTATTTTTTGATATCACAATTAGCATCCACAATGACACTGATAAATCTTTCATAGAAGATCAACAGAGACTGGAATAAGAAAGTGAGTTAGTTTTAGAGAAAGTGAGGTGAGATTTTGAATAAATCTCCCATCCAAAAATAATTGAGAAATATGTGGTCAAGAGTAACACAATCTACAGCAGGGGTGTCAAACTCATTTTCATCGGGGGCCACGTCAGCCTCGTGGTTGCCTTCAAAGGGCTGAATGTAATTTTAAGATTATGTACAGGTAACTACTCCTTAACAGTTAAGTGAGAGCTTGGCACTGCTGCCAGGTAGAAACAAGGTGCCAGGCCGGATAAAACAAGGTGGAGGGCTCGATTCGGACTGCAGGCCTTGTGTTTGCCACCAGTGATCTACAGGGTCTGGCAGAAGTAAGACCTGCTTGAGTGTGGTTGGTAGGGTATAATAATTTATAGTTTTAACCTGAACATTTCACCTAAAATGTCATATGGTATGCTTGAGTGTGATATTGTTATGTTACAGAATTACATGCTTATAATTTTGTAATAAAAAAGGGACATTATTGTACATAACATATACTAGCACATAAGTCCAGTGATTCCCAGATTTAAGGATTTCATTAACCAGCACAATGTTAATGAATGTATAAGCAAATTATTTTTAATATAGGATTTGTAACTTTAAATTTATCAAACACAGATGTTAAAAAAATATCATTACCCTATTATTTCATAACACAGCCATCAATAGTAGAAAGGCCCTAATGCCCCAACAAAATAACTAATACATTTAATTAAAAAAAAAAAAAATCACATTACTATAACATCCTTTCTCTTATTATACTTTGTACCAGTGAAAACTGCAAAGTATCAGGGTTTATCTTTGAAATACTTGCACAGCATCCCTTTCTTCTTCCTACCTTGTTTCAGAGACAATATGCACCCCAATTGAAAAGAGTTTCCTTTTGTTTCTGTCCATCTGATATGAGTAAAAAGTGTATGAATTATCAATAACAACCTTTCCTTAATAAAATCTTGGCTGTGGTTTTTTGGAATATCATATATAGAAAGACAGAAGCAAGCACAACTGGGTTATGCTCACCTCAAGAAAACAGCTCAGATTCAATGTTAATTATGGATTACAAACACAAGAGAAAATTATAATTCTACAATATAGCTTATCTCTAAATATATTTAACATTGTATCAGTACATCCTAAGATTAAGGTGTGAGTAGTTTTATACACAACAAATTCTAAGACATGACTAACAGTAAAAATCTAAATTTCAAAATACTTACAAATAGTTTTAAAAAAGTCCACAGGATCTATATCATTTAGTTATCTACAGCTGAAAAATGATATGGCAAAAGTGGAGAGCTAAAGAATACATTATAGCCAAGATTTAGAAAGTGAACTATAACTCATAAAGGTTAATTTTGCATAGGTATTGAAGTAGAAATTACTTTAAAATGAGTATCATAAGAAATACAGCTATTTTCATGTTCTCCCATACAGGCCCCACAAACACAACCTAAATAATCTGTTGACAGCAAAGATTAGTAAGGTATGTTGTGTGAACCAATACAATAAATCCACCTCACGAAGAGAACTCATGAAGAGAACCTGGAAAATACAGCTATCATGAAAAAATGAGCATATCATTTCCGCTGAAACCTGGGCAACCATCTTTCTCTTCTTAGCTTAAGCAGTGCTTTATCAAATACACTGCTTTCTTAAAAGACTTCATTAATATTAGGCTCTATGTGTCTGTTTTGCTTACCTAATTTTCTCCAATATCTTGCACAATGTCAATAAATTTCTTCAATGAATGAATAAAGAAAACACCTTAATTCTAGTACCACTTACAATTTCTGAGATGTGTAAAGGCTTTAAAATACAGTTTAGATGAAATAAGCAACCAAGAATCTCTGCTGGCGTTACAATAAAAATATTTCCAAATCTGCCTCACAGTACAATGTAAAAAAGTAAAGTACTGAGCACAGATTTAAATCAGGCCTCGGTTAGGACTGTGACAATAGAAATGAACAGAGAAAAGGGGATGAATGTAACATGCAACTCAAAGGAAGAACCAAAATACTAACTTGAAAATTCTGTGATTCTATATTTTGAATAATTTAATTAACCCAACTTCTGAGAATTTAATTCTTAAGAAATAATTTAAAAGAATAAAAATCACAATGAATTAAAATCACTTCTATTGAAGTTATCCTTAATGAATTAAAAAAAAAAAAAAAAAAAAAAAAGCAAAAATTACCCTCAAATCCAAAAGTTAGAGAATGGCTAAGTAAATTATCACTGTATTTTGCCGAGTATAATGTGCTCCTGTGTATAATGCACACCCACGATTTTTGGCCAAAAATTTCAGGAAAAAAAATCTTTTGTTTTAATTCAATTATTTATTTATAATTATTTTTGTATTATACATGAATTTTAGATTTTTCAATATGTGGATAGCATTATTGCTTTTTGAGTTATTACTTTTAACATTTAAGTATAAATAAAAGAAATAACACATATAGATACAAAATTAGTATTGCCCATGTATAATGTGCATCCTGAATTTTCACTCAAAAATTTGGGCTAAAAAGTGCACATTACACAAGGCAAATATTATCTAATCAATTTGATGGGATTATGCAGGAGAAGTGAGCAATATTTTTGAGTATCAAGTTTTCTTTTATTCACAACCTATCCCTTAGTTTGGAAAGTTAGGGCATACTCCTAAACTTTGAACTTTCTTATTATAAACAGGAGAGAGAAACTGGAGAACAAGTGTCAGTACACACCTTAAACTCACCAGCAAAAACAACTACTTATAGCCAATGAAGTAAAAAAAAGGTCTAGACATCAAATGAATAACGAAAAAAAGAGGGAGAGAATGAGTAAAATGAGAAGGTACCAAACAAAGTTTGAGAGCTCCAGCTAAGACTATAGCTCTGGTGAGATAGTTAAAGGGGGAGTCACAAAATAGATCAAAGAGAATGTGAATAGATTAAAAAGAGCTTTTTGGGATTATAATTTTTAAAATTGTTATTAAAGATTTTGGACCTTATCCTAAGAGCAATCATATTGGTTTTTTAACAAATGAAGTTTTAGTTTGAGACAAAACAAAAAACAAAGATCTCTGGCTGTAACTGGGTACGAGTGGAATATGTACAGATACCAACGAGATGGCTATTTTTTCAAGACAAAATATAATGGTATTTCTACCTAGAGCAATGAAAGATAAGACTTTCTGGGGTAGAGGACAAATGGAGTCACTACGAAGGACATCTAGGTTTCTGGATTATGTAACAAGCATATGGTAGGGTGGGACTAATCATGAGAAATATAACTAGAAGAGGGCCAGGTCCTGGGGGAAAAAATCATGAACTCAGTTTGGATATAATGAGTTTGATATTTACATGGCAATGATAAATACGCAGCTGGATATATTGGTCAAGTAAGTCTGAGCTGAAGACATAAATTTAGGTATCATAGAATGACAATGGTCACTTAAACTTAGGTAAGAGGATGTCTAGAAAAAATAGAGCAAAGAGATCTTAGGGAGTGAATCTCGGGGAAACCCAACATTCTGTGGCAAGGTAGAGGGCAGAAGAGGATGAAACTAAAAAGGAGATAATGAACCACCAAAGTGTGGGGTAAAAAAGATTTTAAAAAAGAAAAAAAAAAATGTATGTCTTAATGAAGTGAATGAGAAGGGTGAGGACAGATCTGAGGATTGAAAAATAAAAAATATCTAGGACATTAGGCTACAGTGAGAATACAAATTTAAAAAAAGGGGGTGGGGGGTGGGGTGGGGATTAAACTAGAATTTCTGTTGTACTTCTGGAAGGGCCAGGTCCAAAAGATTCTTTACTGGGTCTCTTATCCCCAGAGACCAGACAGTGAAAGTAGTCTAAAGTCAAGGAGGA
>PVJI01019312.1:0-31327 GCA_004026765.1 Micronycteris hirsuta
GGTAGGGACTGTATCCTAGACATCTTTATAGTCTTTACAATGTTCCCTAGGACACGGTTCCTGTCCCCATGGGCTTTGGTGCACTGTGAAAATACCTTTGGCAAAAGGTTGAGGAAGTGCCAAACCTCAATGCTTTGTGTTCAGGATGGAGAAGAAGAAAGAAGAATGGCTGACATGTGAGTTAGTTTCTGTTGGGCAGTGGACAGCTGCCTGAACCAATTAATTGCCAGGGAAGGGGGCTGATGTGGGTGGGAGAGCTGGTGCCCATCTCGAGCTTGTCTGCATTCCCAGGGGCCAAGCGAGGCAAACAATGAGGCTTCGGGCCCATCCTCTCCGGGACAGGCACCCTTCAACTCGAGAGCCAGAAAATGGTTTCCTCCCCTGTTCATCTCAGGCAGGTTGGTAAAGGCTGCCAGGACTTCAGTATTGGCAAGGATGCAGGGGCCACAAGCTGGCTCAAGGGAGGGATACCATGACCGAGGAACCACGTCTTCCATGAGGGCCGGAGAAGGGAAGGAGCACACATCTGCCATCTGAATGCTAGGGTCACCCTAACCGGCTACAGATCCAGAACTTGTTTGTGCCATTTTTTGTTATAATCATAACTTTATTTAGTGAGTGTTTACTGTGTCCACACAATAGTCCAGGTGACTTACGTTTCTTTATCATCTCATTTCATCTTACGCCAATCCTGTGAAGAAGGCACATTATTATCCCCGTTTTCCAAATGGGTCTCAGACCTGAGTGGATCACTTGAGGTCCCTCGTAGCAGACGTGGTCAGTGCCCACCACCTATGTTAACACCAGCTCCCCTTCGCCTTCACCCCAACAGCCAGCCCCTGTGTCACTTTGTGGGACTGCTGCCAGAGTCTACTTTGCCTCCCACAGGAGCGTCTGGGGTGCTTAGGAGTTTAGGTCTGCTGAGGAAACCCTTAACCTGGGATAGGTGGGTGCAGAGGGGTACATGTGCTAGCTCCCTTGCTCTTGAGAGGGACACTCTGAGGTGTGGTCTACACTGACCCCAGAGCTCCCTGTGGACCTGAGCCAAGTGGGAGACCTCCCTCTGTGGGATATCATTCGTGCGCCTCGTGGCATCCCTACCTGGCTCCTTTCCTGCCTGATCCCACTTCCCAGGTCTCTACTGGCTTTTCCTGGGAGCATTTCCCATAGAAACACTTGCACACAAAGGCTCATCTGGGGCTTTGCTTCTGAAGACCCAGACCAGAACCTCACCTGCCCGTAAATGCCAGACACTGGATTCAAATTCAGGTTCCGCTATTCACGATATAAACTGCCTCAAAAAGAGAACCGCCTACCAGAAACCATGACAACTTAACAGCAAATCTGCCAGTAGAAAGACAGAAGATCTACTCCAGAACTCTCACCAAGGCTGGGCTGTGTAAGCTGCCCCCAGCAGGCCATTTGGAGCTATAACACCTTCGGCCAGGAGTCCTGCAGATTCTGGTGTACCCTTCTCTAACATATGCGCACCATCGTGACAGTGGGAAGAGCCATTAGAGTTTTGGGAGTTAGACAGAGTTTCCTTGGCCTGGTAATAATTTTTTCTTTCAAACCTCTCTCCAAAGGTTGTAAGTTAATTAATCATTCTAAAGCCCTGTGCACTCCATAGTTCGTTTTTCCACAGCCAAATGAAAGTGTGCATCTCCGACGTGTGAATTAACATCTTCCGCTGCTTCTCCCACTCACCCAGAGGAGGGAGAGATATGTATGCCACAGCTCTTGCAGTTCATGTATTCTCACGCCAAAGTGGCACTAAAGCAAAAGGCCTCTCACTGGGAGTGGGGCCCAGAGTGGAAGGAGAGCTTTTTCCCTGTCTCACCATCTTGGGCAAATTATCCTAGAATAGGGAAACGAAATAGTATCCATATTAATATATCCTCTCATAGAAAGGAACAAGACTTTCCTTGGGACTCACAATGTGCCTGAAACTGCACTCACCACTGGGACTCCCTTGGAAATACTGAAGCCAACGAATCGAAAACAACCGTGACTTACCCATTTCCTGGCCCTGCAACTCTCTCCCAGCCCACACCTCCCGCCCACAGCACCAGAGCTTTTATGGAACAGATGTGAAGGTCACTACGGAGAGAGATGAGCTAGGGGCTATGTGAAGGAAGAGGACACCAGAGACTGGCTGAAGTGAGGGAAGAGTTCGGAACCTTCCTTATTTTACGTGGTGGAAGTTCTACTTTGCAGAGCTACAGCCAAGCTCTAGGTTCCTCTTTGCTCAGGCCAACCCAGAAGCAAACACCTTTCAGAGGGACAAAGGCTTCCTTTAAGGGCAGTTCCCGCTGCAGATTTGCATCACTGGTGGAGGTTTGCACGAAGAGCGACCCAAGCAACCTTTAACCAGTCAGACCCCAGGCCTTGCCTTGCTTATTTTGCGTCTGAAATTCAGTATTTTGGGTGCCGTTTCCCAAATATAGGTGGCTCACCTCCCTCCACGGACCTGATAGGACTGCTTTCTGGGCCCCTGCGGTTGCTTGTCAATTCCAGCCAATACAGTTGTGAGTCAAGGTGACATTTAGTTGCCATGTAATGTCTTCCAGAGCCCTCCTTCCCTCTGGTGTGACAACTAGCAATATTCCAGATAGCAGTGCTTCCATCAGCCTGTGGCCCCTGAGTGATCACCATGAACAGACGCTTCTCATACCTATAATGACCCACCGGGCACATGCGAATGTATAAGAAATTAATCTTTGTTGTTTTAAGCCACTGAGATGGGGGTTGCTTGTTACTGCTGTATAACCAAGGCTACCCTGACTGATACACCTTGTTATCTGTAGTTTGGATATCTCCTTTAGGAGTGTGACCTGGATATTGCATACCTCACTCCCACTTTTATCCCATTAATCAAAATGTATGTATTTAGCTGCCATAGAGGCTAGGAAATGTAGTCTTTCATCCAGACAGCTATGTGTCCAGCTAAAAATCCATGTCAGGCACCATAATAACCCTCTGAAGTAACTACTATTATCCCCATTTTAGAGAAGAAGAGACTGAGGTTCAAAGTGGTTAACTCATTCACCCAAGGTAGCTCCCCAGGTGCATGGCAGACCTGAAACCCTGCTGTTTCTGACTCCAAAGCCTGTGCTCTTTCCACTACATTATGCTCATTCCTTCCAAGAAGCGAAGTTCATCTGATGTTACCTCCAGAGATACTGCAGAAGGGAGCATAAGCGGGGGGCCAGGGAAGGGGCAGCCTCACAGGATCATCTGTTCTTGTATCTGAGCCCACAGTACTCAACCCCAGTGGCATTTGGAGGGTGGCTGTGAGGTGACTCGCAGTTGCCAAACAGCCATACAGTGTCACTGGGCTGCAGCTGGCTCTTCACTGGCCCATGAGGACTGCTTATTAATTGCGAACTGGTTGTTAAGCACAACCATTAAAAAATTAAGTTATATAAATTTACATTTAAATTGTGTTCAAAACAAGAGCAATACTCAAATCAATCTTTTCCTAATGATTTCACTGTATTTTACTGTTCTTTGGAGGTTGTTTTTGTCCTTTGAATCTGCACGGCAGCAATACTGCAGGACGGTGAGTGACTGCCCATCTCCTGACAACTCTGGGTTCCGTATATCACAGGGGTAGCTCGATGCCAGCCTGGGGGGAATGTTTACAACACGGAAACCAGCAAAGGCTACCCACTGGAGCTTTTAACCACGTGCGGCCCACTGCGTACGTGTGCAAAAGTGGTATTACTGGCTTAACTGGGGAAACAACCCGGTGGCTTAGAGAAGGTACTTGCCCTGTTTCTCCTCCCCTTCTTCTCTCCCGCCTTCTGACTTCTCTCATTAAAAAGACACGCCGAAGAAACTTTCCTGACCGCATATTTTATATGAACACTTCTTTTTTTTTTTAAATAGCAGTTTAAAGTTCATTTGTAGTCCTATTAGTTTTTGCCTCACATAGTTTGATGTTCTTTTATTAGGCACATACACATGAACGATTGTCATGTCTCCTTGGATAATTGACCCCTCTATCATTATAGAATGCTCTTCTTTGTCCCTGATAATGTTCCCTTGCTTTCGAGTCTAAAATTAATAAAAGTACACCAGCTCTTTTCACTTGTGTTAGCATAGTCAAATTTTCTCCATCCATCTAATCTTAATCTACATGTGTCTTTATATTTAAAGTGGGTTTCTTTAAAGTAGATAACGTTTAGTTGGGTCTTTTTTTTTTTCAATCCACTCTGATAAACTCCATCTTTTCATTGGTGCATGTAGACCCCTGACGTTCAAAGTGATTTTTATTGTAGTTGGATTCGTATCCACCATATTCATTACTGTTTATTATTTGTTACCCTGCTCTTTGTTCTTATTTGTGCCTTTCACTCTTTTTCTGCCTTTTGTGGTTTTAATTGAACATTTTAAATGACTCCATTTTCTCTCCTTCGTAAGCATATCAGTTACACTTCCTTTCTTTTTTTAGTTGTTACTCTAGAGTTTGCAATATACATTTGTAGCTAATCCAAGTCCACTTTCAAAGAAGACTGCACCATTTCATGGGTAGTGTGAGTACCTCATAATCACGACTATCCTATTTCCTCCCTCCCACCCCTTGCATTACTGTTGTCTTTCATTTCACTTACACATAAGCCTGCATGTACAGATGTGAACATAAAATAAGCATAAATTGTCAAATACATTGTTGATATTATCTTGAGCAAGTTTATCTGTTAGATCAAGTATGAATAAGAAAAAAGTTTTATTTTACCTGTACTTACTCCTTCATTGAATCACTGCTTTATGTAGATGTGAGTTTCTGACCTATGTTATTTTCCTTCTCTCTGAAAAACACACACACACGCATTTAGCATTTTCTGAAGGGCATATTTACTGAAAACAAAATCCCTCACTTTTTGTTTGTTTGAGAAAGTCTTTATTTCTCCTTCATTGTTGAAAGAGAATTTCACAAGGTACAGAAATCTAGGTTGATGGATTTTTTTTTCGCTCAGCACTTGAAATATTTTACTCTGCTCTCTTCTTGCATGTATGGTTTCTGAAAAGTCAGGTGCAATTCTTGCCTTTGCTCTTCCATTCTTAAAGGATTTTCTTCCTCTGGCTTCTTTCAGGATTGTTTCTTTAGCTTTGATTTCTGTAGTTCGAAAATGATGTAACTAGGTTTAGTTTGGTTTTTTGTTTGTTTGTTTTTTGTTTTTAATTTATACTGCTTGTTGTTCTCTAAACCTCCTGGATCTATAGTTTGGTGTCTGAGCTTAATTTTGGAAAGTTCTCAGCCATTATTTCTTCAAATATGTCTTCTTTTCCTTTCTTTTCCCTGTGGCATCCCCACGTATATTACACCTCTTATAGTTGTCTCGCTGCCAATGGAGAAGGGGGCCAGGCTCCTAGTGGTCACAAACAAAGAATTGGGCTTACCACACAGATATTGTATATCAAAGCAAGCGGGAAATTTATTAAGGAAAGTATACTTCCCAAGATGCGGGAGTGGGCCTTCTCTGGCCAGGGAATGGCCCTCTTCTATTGAATGGTTACAGGCTTTATAGGGTTTTTACTTAAGGTTCTATGCATGCGATTTCCCACAATCCCCCTTGACTGCCCACTGCGGGAGGAACCACAGTGCTAATTATTACCAGGTGTCAACAAGACCATTCTCGGAAATCAGGAGGCTGACCGATGACAGCCACGGCGTCTCAGGATGTCCTGTTCTATCTCCTGCCTCGGTCCCACAGTTCTTGGATAGTCTGTCCTCGTGTTTAGTCTTTGTTCTGTTTGATTTTCAGTTTTCAAGGATTCTATTGATATACCCTCTAGTTCAGAGATTCTTTCCTCAGCCATGTCCAGTCTACTAATAAGCCCTTCAAAGGCATTCTTCATTTCTATTACAGTGGTTTTGAGCTCTGACATTTCTTTATGGTTCTTTCTCAGGACTACTGACTCTCTGCTTGCAGCATCCATCTGTTCTCGCCTACAGCCTACTTGACCCATGAGAGCCCTTGGCAAAAGAATCCCAATTGTTTTAAACTCCTGGCCTGAGAATTCCAACATCCCTGCCATGTCTGGTTCTGATGTCTGTCTCTCCAAATTTTTGTGTGTGTGTGTCTTTTGGGATGCCTTGCACTTTATATTTTGTGGCCAGACACGATGTACTGGGTGAAAGGAACTGCTGTATATAGGCCTTCAGTAATGGGGAGGTGAGGTTTAGGAGAGGGGACATATTCCTTAGTCCTATGCATAAGTCTGTCTTTTAGGGAGCCTGTGCCCCTGAACTGTAAACTTCAAAAGAGTCTCCCAGTGCCCCTCCCTCTCTGCAACTTAGGTGGGACAGGACAACTAGACTGAGCTGGGGTTTTTTCCTTCCTCCAGGTCAGTTAGGCTCCACCTACCTGGTTGGTTAACGAATTTCTTCTGAGGACAGGCCATACCAAAAAGAACAGAGTGCTCGGGAGTACAGTAAGTCCTCACTAACATCAGCAACAGGTTCTGCAACTTTAAGCAAAACAATGTACAGCGAAACCAATTTTACCATAGGCTAATTGATATAAACAAAAGTTCCTGCAGCCTCTCATTGTTTTAACAAAACCACATTGAACAAAGCGACATTATTCAAAGACCTGCTGTCCTGCAGAACAGTTCTTTTCCCCTTCCCCTTGCCAGACACCTGAGTAGATGTTTCTCAGATATTTATTGTGGGAATCTGGTGGAGCTTCTGGAGGTAAATCTCACCACATTGTGGGCCTCCCCACTTTAGTGCGTCCCCCTGGAGTTTTTAACTGAGTTGTCCACACTGAGCTCTAGCAATTCGTTAATTATAGTTGAGATTTTCCTACCCCTCCTCCCCCCGCCCCGCACACTGGTTCCCCGAGCGGTTTCCCCCCATGAATTTCCGTTCAGGTAAGCCAGGGGTCCATGGATTCACCCGTCTCTCTCCCAAAAATTGGGGCACTGGTTTGCCTGTGCCCTCCCCTCTTTTATGGATCCAAGGAGGCAGAGTGTCGCCCCCCATCCCCCTGCAAAGGGCCACATCCCAACCCCCAGAACCTGTGTATATGTTTGTTACCTTAATGACAAAGGGGCTTTGCAGGTGTGGTCAAGTTAAGGCTCTGGAGATGCGGAGATCAGCCTGGATTCTCCAGGTGGGTCCCCTGTCATCACGAGGATCCTTACAAGAGGGAGGCGGGGGAGTGAGAGACCTGAAAAAGGAGACATGAGGACAGAACCAGGAGACGCTGGCCTGATGTGCTTTGAAGATGGAGGAAGGGTCCCCAGGCCAGGAAAGACAGGCAGCCTCCAGAAGCTGGAGCCAGCAGGACCAGACCCTCTCCTGGGATCTTCAGAAGGAACCAGCCCCGCCACCCCTGAGTTTAGGTTTCTGACCTCCAGGACTTTCAGATGGGAAGCTTGTGTTGTTTTAAGTCACCAGTCTGTGGTAGTTTATTACGGCAGGAAGAGGCAGCTAATCCAGGTGGGAGCTGAGTCCGTGTCTGTTCAACGCAGCATCGCCCAAGCCCAGGACAGGGCTTCCTACATAGTAGAGGCTCCGTAAACCTTTGATGAACAAGTGAGCAAACCTGGCAGGCACTCATGGAAAAAGCACCCTGCATCCGGGCTCCCAGCCCCTTCAGGTGCGTTCTTCCGTTACACTTCCAGTGCCCAAAGGAAGGAAAATGCAAAACCACTTTTCAGAGTTAGCATGTAAGAGACAAAGGAAGGAGGGTTAGGAAAACAGGTACAGGGTTGGCAGGGACCTGGAGAGGCTACCTATCCTACTACTCTTGAGGCTGAAGGGACCACAACTTGCAGCCCAGGTGCTCTGGTTGCAAGGAATCAGCTGTCTTGCAGGTGAGGACTTTCCCAGGTCACACAGTTATGGGGGTGGAGCAGTGAGAGCTTCCTGGGTTGGGGTGCCTGCTGAGGTGTGGGTCACCAGGAGGCACCTGGCCAGGTTGAGGCGGCATGGACAGGCTGGAGGTGGGGGGCACGCCTGCACCCCACTGCTGCTCTGGAAGCAGAGGTGAATGGAACTCACAGTGGGATTTGGCTAGCTCCTTCTTTCATGGTAGGACAGCGGAGACCCAACAAAGGAGGGTGGCAAGGGGGGGGGTAGACAGAACCGGCCCACCATACCTGTCTCCTTAAATTCAAAGACTCTGAATGTGGCAGAATGCTAATGTGCATTGAATCTAGGGGTGGGTTACATTATTTTTTTCACTTTTTCTGTGCTTAACACATTGTTTAAAGAATAGAATAATGGAGAAGGTGCTGCTCTCTAATACGTATTCATGCAGGAATCCCTGTGATTCTCTGTCTGACACACGCTGGTTCCTACAGAGCCTGAGGGCCCATCCCTCTCACCTTCTGTCCCGTTGCTAAATAATTTTCTCTGTATATAGAATTTATATAATTACAGTAAGTAGTCTTAGTACTCTAAAAATTCAATGAGTTTTCTTATCAATTTAATTATTTCAAGACATTGTTTGAGTTAATTAACTTTCCTTAAGTTGATTTACTTTTCCAGTGGAAAAAAGGGTTTTTAAGCTCAACAAAAAAAGATTTTTAGAAGTCAACAACCAAAAAAAAAAAAAAAGTATGTTTATTATTGAAATTCCAGCTTAAAAAGTATTTATCTGTATTTTCCAATCACCCTATGAGCCACTACCCAGATATAAATTTTTAAATATTTTGTGCATCTCCTTGGGATTGCTTTTAAACAGGTAAAGATATGTGATTTATACAAATTTGTATTCCCTTTTTCTCTCTGCATGTCGGACCATAAGCCTTTTATCATATCATTAAGAATTCTTTCTAAATGTAATTGTAATGGCTCCTTGATATTCATTTTAATAAAGGAATTGTAAGTTGTGCACACACCCACCCCTCGCCCGCATTTCGCGTGTCTGGTATTTCGCCGTTGCCCTCGTGTTGGGGCCAACATCTCTGTATGTGAATCTTTGCCCCCGGCTGTGTTTATTTTCTCAGGGCCATTTCCTAGAATTGGAGTTACCGGGTGAAAGGGTGTCCGAGGGCTTAGGGCTCGTCCTGCCAGCGCCAAATTGCCTTCTGGAACGGAGGAGTGTAATGAGGCCACCAGGGAGTATCTACGCTCCAGTCAGCTTGGCCAGAGTCTCAGAAACTTACCTCGTTGGTTGAATGTGCTTCTCTTCAATCCCTCATGAACTTGAACATTTTTTTCCCAACTGTTTTGAGCATTTTTATGCCTACTTTTGCTGGTTCATAGTCTTCACCCACGTGATCTCTAGAGTCTGAACTTTGTCCCGAGCCGCAGGTATAAGCCCTTTATCTGCTCAGGATACCATCCCTCTATTTAAACTTTGAAAATCATTTGTGCCACTTTTTACCTTTTGCTTCTGCACCAGGCAAATAGATATTGACTGTGAGTCTTTGGCTTTGCCTGTCTTCCCATATTTCGGGGTGGCAGTGTGCCCTGTGACCTCAGTTCTGTGATGCATTCAAGAGAAGTTATTGATTTTCAGGATTTCCCCCCCACTTTTTTTTGGTTAAGGATGGAAGTAACAACTTGCAAGGTCTTTACATGTCAAAGCTGAAACCAGAAGAGATTTATTTTTTCAGGAGCTCTTAAATTCTGAATTCAATTTCTCTAATAGTTATAGGACTATTCAACCATTAAAGAAGTTGAATTGGTAATTAAAAAGCTCCCCCACAGAAACCTCCAGGCCCAGATGGTTGCCCTGGAGAAGTCCACACCGAACACTGAATAGTTTTGTGACTTTTTTTTTTTTTAATACTCTGCCTGAATGACTTTCTATATCTAATCCTCTCTTTCCATTACCACAAATTTTTAGTTTTACCTAGAATGAATTTCTCATTTTTATGTCTAGTTATGTATTTCTTTTCGGCCTCAGCCTCGACCACGAGCACGGGGGTGGTTGCTATTTTAGCCTCATGCACTTCTTAGACAATCACCTCATTTACTCCAGAGTTTAGCACATTTTCTTATTCTTCCATTTGAAACTTAATTCCTTGTCTCTTGCTCTATATCCTCTATGACTTTGCTTTCAGAATTTTAAACAGGTGCAGACAGACACGAATGAGTGGCTTGACTAGGCCCCCTTGGATTTTCACCAGCATCAATTTAAAGAAAGGGGGCCGGTGGGGCAATTCTCCATCCCTGTCCTGCTTTGCCACACTTACTCCATTCGAGGCATGGTCTCCCCAGCTTGCTGTCTGTGACTGTGGAGGGGCACATAAGGGGTGCTAGGATTTAGAAAGGAGGAATATCTCAACATCGTGCTGGGGGCTCTTGCAGTCAAGATGTCCTAATCCTGAGGACCTCGCCTCCCTCTTCTGGACTGTAGCACAGTCAGGCAAAAAAGCCAGGAGCATCGGGCAGCAGTTTGGGGCGGTCACTTGAGCTTCGCTCTAGGGACACCTGAGGGCCTTGGGTCAACGCAAGAGATGAGATGTTTGCTTGAGTCTCATTTCTGGGTGAGCAGAGTGAAGGCTCTTGTTGCACAATGGGTCCCCAGCTCCACAGCCAAGATCAGGATTTTAGAAGCACACACTAGAGGCGGGCCTGGGTGTCTGCCCTGGGAGGTGACGCTCAGGACCCCACCCATGACCCCGCCCAGCCGGCCAGACCCGCACAAAGCAGCAGCCTTCACATCACCCACCAGGACCTGCCTTGTTCTTGCTGACATCTCCCTTATGGCCCCCAGGCCATTTCTGCAGCCTCGTCTGGTTTAGCCTGCGACTCCTGAGCAAGACTCCCTATCCCGGCATTCCATCCTGGAATGTGCTGGGCAAACTCCCCTGTCTAGAGCAGAACTCCTCATGCTGGTCTTTGCCAACAGCCCGGAGCTTGTCAGGCAAGTGGGTTTGTCATCTTCTTCATTCAGTCCTGGTCAGATCAGCTCAAAGCAGAACCTGCTTCAACCTCTCTCCCGCACTTTGTCCCACTTGTAATCTGCCGGGCAGCCAGTGCCGAGCGTAGCCAAAGGTGAACTTGGTTCATGGCACCAGAGCTGCGAGCCAGCTGCCCTGGCACCCAGCAGCCAAGTTCCAAGAAAGTGAGACTTATAACCTTCCTAGTCTATTCTTAGATGTGTGGCTCTGCCTCACAAGGATTTTCCTTCTGTAAATTGACCCAGCCACACCCTGCTTCCACAGTGGAGCAGAGCTGGACAAGTCCCACGACACGACCAGGCCAGATTCCATGAGACCAGGTCACCAAGTGGGTCTGCCTGCCTTCCTCCCCCTCTGAGAAACTGGGTATCGCATCATCTGCCCCTGCCTGACAAGGGCTGAGAAGCCGGTGTTCTTGGGGTTGCATCACCTTTGGACAGGTAAGTGGCCCTTCCACTTTCCTCTCCAAGGCCCTTTCACAATGTCACCCACCCACTGAGGAGCAGGGTGCGGGGCAGGGCCCCGGCACTTAGCCTCATTTTTTCTCTGTCTCACCCTCAGGACTATCGTGGATGGTTGGGTGACCTGTGCACCGCACAGCTCCCGGGACATGAGTCACACAGACCGAGGGGACGGGGCAAAGCCCTGCTAACCCTAATCCTTCACACCTCTTGTCTCACCCTGATCCCTCCTGATCCCTGTATATCATGTGGCTCTAAATCAGGGGTTGACAAACCAGGGCCCACAGACCCACTGCCGGGGTTTTTGGAAAGCTGTATGGGCCCGCTGGCCCGCCCACCCATTCCCCTGTCGTCTGTGGCTGCTTCTGCACTAAAAAGGCAGAGAGCAGTCGTTCCGGCAGAGACTATGTGACCCGCAAAATTTAAAGAAAAGTTACTCTCTGGCCCTTTCCAGAAAATGTGTGCTAGCCCCTGCTGTCAATGGCAGGTGCTCAGTGTCTTCATTCTTTCGCCCAGTTGTCCAAAGGCCCCTGAAGAGGCACCAGGAGGGGAGGGTCTGGCCCTGCTGGGCCTCCCAATGCTCCAAAGTCACCAGGGAGGTCAGACACTGATCTTTGCCCTTAGGCTCTGATCTTATCTCAACGATGGAGACCTCGCGGGTACTGGGAGGATCAAAGAAATGACTCAGGAGGCCATCACCTGGTTATTAAGCACGTTTTACACGTGAAGAAACTGAGGTTGGAGAGGCGGTTGATCACAAGGTGAGGAGGGCAGACAAGATGGGTCATGAAGATTCGCGTGGCTTGCAGCTCTCACTCACTCCTAATTTGCTTGGTTTCCTTCCTTTGTTTCCTTCCTCTCGCCTTTCCCGCCCCACAACTTAGCGTCACACCCTGCCTGAGGATGCGGCCGGGGACCCTACGCCTCTGCAAAATTATGCAGAAGGAAGAGCAACCGAAAATAAAAGGAATGAGACGATTTTGGTTCCAATGTCCTGGCTGACCCTTCATTAGCTGTGTGATCTTGGGCAAGTCACTTAAACCTCTCTCATCTTCATTTTTCTCCTTTGTAAAACAGAGGGGGTTTTTGGAGATACCGTTCAAATGGGCCTGCTCCCACCCCCACCCTGCCTAGATACACTTCCACATTTGCATATTGCCCTTAGAATAAACCCCAAAATCTTATGAGGTGCGCAGAAGAGGTCATAAGGATAAGCTAAGGTATTTGTGGCTCCTTTGGTACATGCTGTGTGTCC
The DNA here is from genome assembly GCA_004026765.1 of Micronycteris hirsuta. Classification (NCBI taxonomy): domain Eukaryota; kingdom Metazoa; phylum Chordata; class Mammalia; order Chiroptera; family Phyllostomidae; genus Micronycteris; species Micronycteris hirsuta. The sequence continues at coordinate 12,589 of PVJI01019312.1, forward strand.
TCTGGCTTCATCCACAGAGTACCACCTTCCTCCAGTCATCTGAGATGACCATTCCGTTCCTCAAACACACCGGGATCCCAGGTATGTTCTCTTCTAGCCTCACCGAGAGGTCACTGCAGTTGTGTGTCTTTTAACGTCATTGTCAGGGAGGGGACCTACTGTTTTTCCCAAGTGCCTCTCTTGGGAGCTCTGTCCAAGGCCATTATGGCTAGCGGCCATGAAAACTTTAAAACGCTCCTGTTTTTAAATGAACCAACCTATTCTTTGCTGCTCCATGCTGCTTAGTCTCTCTCCCAGGCAGCAGGTTAGGAACCGGGGAACCCTTGCTCTTACACGCCATTTGAAGTCACCCCGCAGGTTAAGGAAAGCAGTTTGGGAGTGCGGCGAGAATGCCAGCAGCCCCAATGCCGAGGGTTGCACGACTTCCTGTGTTTCGGGCTCGGTGGGCAAGGCCCAGCGGTGTCCATTCGGAGTGCTCAGGCCTTATTCCTCCTCCCGCTTCTCAGCTACGTCTTTGAGAGTGGAGGTTGCTCAGTAGGTAGGAGTGTGTTGACACCTGGCACACTTAATAGCTGGCTGCCGTTCCCACAGGCCAAAGATTCATGGACGATGAGGCAGATGTCAGAGTGCCAATTCACAAGTCACAGGGCTGTGATTCTCAGAATTCCACATCCCACTCGCTCAGTCTCAGTGTAGTAAATAAACCCCTTATTAGTCTCAGCTGATTATTTTCAAACTCCTTCATTATCAGCACTGGAGAGTGGCAATATGGAGGAAATGTGTCAGGAACATCGCCTCCCAGGGGTTTTAGGGCTAGTTTTAGGGAGTCATGAAGAGTTCCCATCGGCAGCACACACATTTAAAAGCTTTCATCCCTCAAGATTTTTGCTGCTTTCCAGACTAATAAAATGTCACTAAGCATGTCTTATAGTTAGCATCCGGGGATTCTGAGCGATGCAGAATACTGGGGTACTTTTCTATCTGAAGTTGTTGGAACCTGACTGATTTGTGAGAATTAGGCGTTTCTCAAGAACTGAACCATTTTGCTTTTGTTGGCTTAGTATACATTTTCGGCAGTAGGGCTATTAGATTACAATGAACCAGCATGGCTCCAATTGTATGAGAAATACAATGCCAGAGAGGGCAGAGGCCTGAGGAACCCCCAGCCTGACGAAATGTTGCCAGCCTCTGGAGCCACTGGTGGGCAGGGTGAGCAAGGCCTGTGAGGCCAGCTAGGAGGGTTTCAAAGGAAGCAGCTTTGCTCTGCCCGGGTAGCTCAGTTGGTTAGAGCATCATCCTGATACACCAAGGCTGTGGGTTTAATCCCCGGTGAGGGTGCATAAAAGAATCAACCGAGGAATGCATAAAAAAAGTGGAGCAACAAATTGATGTTTCTCTCTCTCCCTTCCTCCCTCTGTAGAGTCAATAAATTAAGTTTAAAAAAAAGTTATAAAAGGTAAAAATCTGTTTCTCTTTTTTTTTAAGGAAGCAGCTTTACAGAGATGAGACAGAAAGGGTTTCCAGACAGGGTACTGACTGCAAACTATGTTTGGTTTTCGTCTCAGCTAAGCTGGGGGCCTCGTTCCCTGAAAGCAATGCAAATACCACACCGCTTTTCCTGCATTGGCTACTTCCTGTTTACATTTCTGTAGGAAAGTGAAATATCCAGAGATTGCGACATGTGGTCACAGCCAGCTGATGGTAAGTAAATTGCAGAAATAAGATGCGAGCGTGTCTTTGAGCAAGACAAGCCCCTACCTAGCCAAGCCTCATGCCTGCACAAAAAGAACAGCAGAAAACGCTGATCTTGATGTCTGACGCAGGAGTTTCTTTTCCAGGACAGCTGGGGACGATCACCCTGGGGACCAAACCCACTGAGAGTGAGTATAGAGTGGGTCGTATGAAGAAACAGCAACCCAAAGGCCCTGGGGACCGAACAAAAGAAGCAGACTCAGGCAAGGACTTGACACTTGGCTTTGAAAGACAACAGCATTTTCTAGCTCCCTAGCCTGAGACAAGACCACACGGTGGGAAGGGGACCAGGACTCTGGCAAAAAACCAGGCAGTCTTTCTGGCTTCAGGAACCCAAGGGCAGAGTTCCGGGCAAGCACGGCCTCCGCAGAATGAGGGAGAGTTCCTGGAAAGGAGGGAGCCAGGGAGGGGGGCCTCCACGTCTGGTATAATTTCTGCCCACATTTCTGACTGTCTCTCTGGATGGGGCAGATGCTAGCTAAGGATAAAATATTGAATCACGATTTCAGCTGCCACCAGGAAAGAGCATTTGCTGCTTGAGTCCATCCAAGTTGACTGCCTGTAAACCAAACAAATAACTTGCTCTCCTGGATCAGAGGTGTCAGGCGGGTGGGGGTGGGGATGCTGGGTTGGCTGGCCCCGGCTGCCCACAGCTCTGCCGAGCGACCTCTTGGTGCAGTGCCCCACCACTGCGTGTGTGACAGACGGTCTCGATGACTCGGGCACACTAGAATTGGCGGCCTGCTGCTGCTCTGAGAGTGGACGTAGTCCACAGCTCGTGCTTGCGTTTTGCTGAAACAGGCTGTGCTTGAGTGCGCGGTGTCTGTCTCTGGCTACCAAGGAGGATGTGCCAGCCACTGGCACCTTTGGTGCTGGCCACAGGAAGCTGAGGGGTCGTTCAGAGGCAGAGGGGAGATGCTTCCCTCCTGAAGATCATCGCCGAAAGCCGTTTGCTATTGCATGGGGCCGCCCAGGGACGAGACCGCTGTCCGCCAGCCGCCTCCCGCAGGTCTGCACTGGGCCTTCCCCTGCCATCTGACTCTCCCTTTGCCTTAGCCACGGTGCCCCTTCGCCCCACAGAAGGCAGCATTCTCAAGTCTCAACTACGATAAAGATCTGCTGGGGTTTTCACAAATCAAAAGGAATCAGCGAGTGGTTGGCACAGGAACGCAAAATACCAGTCATTTTGTGCCTGGCGTCTCGGCCTCAACATTTCATTGTTTCTATTGCCGGAACTTGCAATTATAAAAACATTCATAGATTACAAACTGGGAAACAGCTCTTAATGAATGCGACAAACATAGCAGTGATGTTTGTAATGCACTTCTGCCCCCGCCCTGGTCACCGTGACTAAGAAGTCCCTCCCTTCCCATCACCGAGGAGGAAAGGGGCCCAGTCATTAGCTTTGCTTACCTGTCTCAGGACCAGTGTTCAGTCACACAGTGTGTTCAGTCACACAGTGTGGCCACCCGAGTGGGTGCTCTCGGTCTTCACATCTGTCAGTCAAGCGGCCCCGCTCTCAAAATGAAGTGTTTTATAAGGAAAAGGCAGGCCTGGGTTATTCTGAATGTTCAAACAATTAACAAACACTTCATGGAAACCTTCTAAGCCTTAAGTGAGGATATAGAAATTTTTTAAAGGGTTATAGTATAGGGTAGAATAAAATTTTGTACCCATGCATTTGGAAAACTACTTGCTAAAAATATTTTTTTGATTTTAAATCTGGGTCTAATCTCATTAAGTGATCTTAAAGCTAGGCTACCACCAGAAAACAGACAGATACATTTTAACGAGACCTAATTTAATGTCACACTAAAGTTTTGTTCCTCAGGAGAGTTATTAGAGGAAGTAGCAGGAGATATATGGTGATGCATATTTCTCCAAGATGGGGAGAGGCAGAAATAGAGGTAGAGCTTAATAGGTATAGAGAAATACAGTGTATTCTATGTCACACGGCCGTTTCAACAACGCAAGCAAAAGGAGACAAGTGAAGAGGGCGGTCTTGTTTGGGACTGCGGTGCTGTTTTCCAGAGAGCGGAGACGGACCAGTTACAACTTTACAGCACAATTTCCGGTAGATTACCGGGGCTTCAGCCCTCCGTATCGGAACCGCTGTCCCTCTTCTTGTCTGGTCTGCCCATCCGCACAGGGAACCCTACAGCTGGCAAGCCCCTTCAGTTATTTTCTTACTGATTTTGTATTAACCAAAAATTTCCCCTATATTTTATACGGTTTCCGTTAAAATGTGACGAATGCACAGGGAAACAATTTTTACAAAAGCATATTCACAACTGAACACTGGTAACAAACTCATGGACATGCTTATCCTCCCCAAAATGTCTATTTATGTGCACATATGTGTATCTTTACATAACTTCTGAGACTCATACTATTGTGTTTATATATATTTATACACGTGTGTGTGCGGGGGGGGGTGCCCCAGAAAACATCGGAATGATATTCTGGAGGGCAGACCCTTTGTAGGACAGGCTTTACCCTCTAGGTGAGTGTTCTAGGAACCCGTCTGGATCAGTGCACCAGCTGGCGTTGCTGTGAGAGGCTGCACACGTTTGCCCATTTCATAATGTGATTTATGAGCACACCTGCCCACACCATGCTGAGTGTTCGGCAGTTTTTGACCAGAAATGGTGCGACCCCCATGCACCACCCTCGCTAGTCACCTGCTCTTGCCCCAAGAATCTTTTTTTTTTTTTTTTGCTTCCCCAGATGAAAAAAATCCTCAAAGGAAAACACTTTGATGATGTGGAAGAGGTAAAACAAAAGACAGCAGAAGCACTTAGAAGGCATCAAAATCGATGAGTTCAAACACTGGTTTGAGCAGTGGGAAAAAAACGTCTCAATAGGTGCATTGCATCAAATGGAGAGTACTTTCAAGGTGACTTAAGTTTAAACATGAAAGAATAAATACAGAATTTTCTGTAAATAAATTCTGGTTTTGGGGGTGCCACCCCTTGTATCTGTATATGAAATACTATTCTGAATTGTTTTTTTTGATAGACATTTTCAAAGTTTTCTATATTGTCATTTATAGATCTACATCATTTTTTCTAGCTTTATGAGATATTATTGACATAACAACTTAAATAAGTTTAAGGTGTAAAATGTGATGATTTGACACACACATATATGTTGATATCTACCTAATTTTTAAAGCTGCATGATATTCTAGTGTATGAATGCACTGGAACGTAACCATTTTGGATTCCAGACTTTTGATGTTAGTGTTGCAATCAACCTCTTGTGGATGCCTTTGCCCGTTGGTGCAGATGTGTCTGTGGGACTGAAGACTGGAAACGACACGAAATGACTGCTGTGTCAAGCGGTGTGGGGCACTTAGACTTCAGCATGTGTTGTAAGTTACTTGTCAAAGGGGTAATGCCTGTTTCTAGTCTCACCAACAGGATGAGAGTTCCTATTTGCCCTTAGCCTTGCTAATACATCACCCCAACCATTCTCCCCCACCCACCCACCAGGTCATTCATAAGGTTCCCCCTCCACCTGGTACCCACTTGTCTGCTCCTTCTTTTTTTTTAAGATTTTATTTTTTTATTTATTTTTAGAGAGAGGGGAAGGGAGACAGAGAGGGAAACAGCAATGTATGGTTGCCTCTCACATGGCCCTCACGGAGACCTGGCCTGCAACCTAGGCATGTGCCCTGACTGGGAATCGAACCGGGACCCTTTGGTTCCCAGCCTGCGCTCAATCCACTGAGCTACACCAGCCAGGGCCATGTCTGCTCCTTCTTTACTACCCATCTCCCCCAACCCCAAAGCTGTCCATACTGGCAGTCTCCAATCTGTCCCCAGTTCCTTTCATCTTTAAATTCCTATTATGGACATTGCTAAGCATGCATAGAAGTAGAGGAAATAAAATAACAAGCCCCCATGTGTCTGTCACTGAACTTCAACATAACATTCTGCTCATTTTATCTATTTCCTGTCCATGCCTAAGTTGGTTTTGTTCAAATCGGGATCCAAATACGTCCTTTAAATCCATCCACCTCCAAGTCCTACCAACACTCTGCTTTACACCTTCCCCTGAAGAAACTGAATTATTTGTCCTGTGGAATTCCCTACATTCTGGATTTAGTGTGTCAATGTGTTCCTCAATATCCCATGTTTTCACAAACTGATAGATGATGAGGCTTAATTAGATTCAGGTTCATTTCTGGGGCAGGGGTGGCGGGTGTCAGCAACAGGTCATCGCGGCTGCTGTGGGGATCTGGCTCATGTAACTGAGTCGGAGGCACGCAACCTCCGATTGTTCCTTTTCTGGGAACGCGGATTTGATCACTGGGCTCCAATGGTATCAACCTGAGCCACACAATAAAACATTTCTCATCAACTTCTCACCTAATGCTTTCAGCAGCCTAGATCCATGATTTCACCAGACGTGACAACATGGTGATTTCTTAACCCTATCCTCTGTCCGGCATTTGCCTATGATCCCTGAATGAGAACTTTCCTCATCGGGTTAACCTGACACACACAGACGTCAGAATACGTTTCAATTTTCCAGTTAGAAGTTTTCAAAATAATGGATTGGTACCCTAGTAACCTCCAAAGGTGATGTGTGTGTGTGTGTGTGTGTGAGTGTGACGACCATTACGACCTCAGGGGTTGTTACAGATTTCACGTTTCCGTCCACTATTCTCCCTGGGGCTCTGGCTGCTCCATCTTTGGTGGACGGGGGTCCCTTCAGGTCGGCTCCTGGGTCCTGTTCGCGTGGCCTGACTCTGATGGCTTCCTTGCTTTCAAAGATGGCACCCCCCCAACACATGCTGGTCTTTTCCAGGATTCTTCAGCCTATTACTGTTTATTTTTCCCAAACCTTTTAGGCAGAAAATAGTAATTCTCGTTTTATTGAATCTAGTATGCCTTTCAAATGTAAACATAAACATATATAAAATATATATAAATGAAGACATTTCATAAGTGTTTTCTAGGTAATATTCTGAAATCAATTCTCGATGAGCTTTTTAAAAAAATTAGTTTTAGAAGACAGAAATTATACTGAGGGATGTGTGGTGGTCACGAGAAGGCCAGCAAGTGCTACTGGCCCCTCGCTGGGTCCGTGGCCATCTGACTGGTACAGACAGAACGGGCTGTACTGAACACTCAAGCAAATGTCCAGCAGTTGTCTTGTGTCTGAAAATACGGTGTATTGGGCATTAATTCCGCACGAACACTGTAACAGGTTTGGTCTTGAGCACCTGCTGCATTTTCAGGATCGTGATGTTCTCTGCTCACTCAATAAAATTACATATGCCATAGCCCAAGGTCAAACTTAACTTTTAAAAAGAATTATGACAATGTTTTTCTTTCAAGGTACTTTTTAAAAAAAGATTATATATATTCATTTTTAGAGAGAAGGGAAAGGAAAGAGAAAGAGAGGGAGACACATCAATGTGTGGTTGCCTCTCACATGCCCCCAACTAGGGACCTGGCCCGCAGCCCAGGCACGTGCCCTGACTGGGAATCGAACCAGGACCCTTTGGTTCACATGCCCATGCTCAAGCCACTGAGCCACACCAGCCAGGGCATGACAGTGTTTTTCAAATAAAGCAAAGTCAGTGGGAAAATAAGTTCCACTGGACATCTGGGTACATCTTTCTCCTGAATCACTTGGCACATTTGTGGCCAGAAACCCCATGTACTAAGTGAACCAAGAAACATCCCTCCAAGGGCTGGGACCGAGTTCCCTGCCCAGGTTCCCTCGTGGACAGCAGAAAGCTGTTATTCGTTCAGCAAAGAATAACCAAGAGAGACCAGAGAGGCTGTCAAACAAAAATATTGCCCAATTACTTGTACCACACACAGGTTTGAATCTCGCCATCTAAAATGGTAACTAAAAAATAAAGACTGTTTCTGTTCTAAAGGTAGAGGAACCTAGCGTGTCTTGGCTCTCACATTACCTTTTGCACTAAGCTACTAAATCTGACCAGTGAGACACCTTCGCCAGGAAACCACCTGTTGCGCTTCAGTGTAATTTGCAGGTATTGCTTACTCTTTTGCAGGGGAGATAATGCTGAAAACAGAACATTCGGTCTTCTGGGCAGTTAATCAAGTGATACAACCTGACTTCTAACCACCAGAAATTTCCTAATTAACCATTTAATAAATGCAACAGTCAAAACCATTAAACCATCATTTGCTCTAAGTTACAGTTTTTATTTACACAACCGCCTTTCTCCTAGACAAGCGACATTAGCAAAACACAAGTCAAAAACGCCTTGCTGGTGATGATCCTACTCAGTGTTCGTTTTCAGAGGGTATTCTCAGCAGCCAGTTACCACATGGAGCTTCTTCACAGTTTCAAAGAGGTTTTTCTCATTTTCAAAGAGCAAAAAAAGTACTACATTTGATGGTAGTTATTGTTAAACAGTTCAATTAACTTTATAGAATTTTAATGTAACTTCAAGCATATAAATTATTTAATCAACACAAAACTCTGAAAAAAAAACCAAAAAAACCTGAGTGCTAGTTCATCTCTGGTGCCGTGAGATATAGCCACACCCCTACTTTTATATTTCAGTGGTAAAAATAAACTCCAGTTAGCACCCATCTGCAAAAGTCAGAGGTTCATGAAGACGTGTGCCGTGGCCACTGGAAGGGAACAGTCTCCGCTCCCCGCAGGGAGGAGGTCTGCTCCTGTGGCTGTGCCCTGGCTCACCGATGCGAGGACTCAGGTAAGGCTTCCCAGTACCCGGATCACTTACGCCTCAGTGCTGTGTTTGGCTGGAGGCGCAGACCTGTGTCACACGTGGAAGAGTCCCAGGGGTGAGATGCTGCTGATGTGTCAGAATGGACATTTAAAATGCTGACCATGGCTTTGCATTTAAATAGAGAACTGAGAGAAATCAGAAAAATTAATGCTAGTGATTAATTCCTATTTTTTTTAACCAAAGTGCTGTCTCATCACTCCATTTCAAAAGTAAAGTATTTTAGAAAGGTGACAAGTTTTTTACATAAAAACACATTGAATTTTGATGCACTACATCACTTATTAGACATGGTAAATGTAAGCAGACAGAAAATAAAGTGCACCTTTACAATACATAAAACATAGATTCAGAAATCAGTTTTTAAAATAAGGCAATACAGACTGAAATATAAAAAGTACCTGACATAGCAAAGTTAGGTAGAAATGAAAACATTTCAGTTGAAAAATTACCATTTTTCAGCACAGCAGAGGGACAAACAACTTTTATTAAAGCTCTGAGATTCGAAGACTCTTGTATGTTTGACTTTGTGTAGGAGAAAGGAAAGGCTTTCTTGTAGAAGGCACTAATTGTTTGAGTGTGCAAGCAGCTTCGAGAGAAAACATGTGCAAAGTACAGCCAAGAAGACCGTCTGGCTCCGTTGTACCCCCACTCCTCGCTGGAGACCGAGCTGCTGCTGAGGCACCGACCGTCAGCAGGCTGCCCCATGTCACCGTCCGGGCGCTCAGTCCACGCTGTCACAGATCTCCTTCACTTTGTGGTTGAACTCTTCCGGCTGATCTGCATACACGTAATGCCCCGCCCCCAGGATGGCCTGGGAAAGAAAAGCAATCAGATGGTCAGTGAGTAAAAGCATTCACTAAAACAACGACCTAAGCAAAGACGCTTAGCAATGACAGTGAGAACAGCTATATATAAGTAAGACGTAAAAAAAGCGAAACTTTCTGTGGCAACTAGCTTAGTATGGGATGCGGCAAAAGTAGGTTTACAGTAGTTCATATGGAAAATAACACAACAATGAATAAATAATAGCACAACAATCAACTCTGTGTTTCGAGTACTTACACCTGTAAATGTACTTTGCCCCGCCCTGTATATTTCCATCAAATAAAGAATTTGAGAACAAGGAGAACGACCTACTGAACTTCGCTAAAATTTTAACATGCAACAAAATACACCGCCCCACGCGGACCCCTGAAGACAGAGCCGGCAGGCAGGCTGAGCCAAGAGCAAGCGCTGCCCTGGGCGGTGGGGGCTGGTGGAGGTGCTACTGGACCTGACCTTCCTGCCTCTCCCGCCTCGGACGTGCCACGGCTCTAGGGACAGGCCAGGCCCTTGACAATGGAGCTCGCTGTCTGGACACGAGGATCGGTGTGGGCCCTGCCTGACCCCCACAACAAGTGGCCAAGTGGCGCCAGGCCTCCGCCCAAGGCCGCGGTGCAGCGCCCAGATGTGAAACCTCCTGAAGGCAAACATCACAGAACAGACCGCACCGACAACTGGAACCCGGGTAAGCCGCACACTTACTATCGTCTTCACGTACGAGTGTGGCCGTAACGACTGGATGGTGGTGCCGGAGTTGCCGTCTATGCAGGAGCGGGCCCCAAAGATCACCGAGACCGGAATGTCGGGGTCCATCTTCCCGATTCGCAGGAGCATGGGCCTTTTGGCCCATCCATACGGAACAGTCATGTTTTTGAATGCTGTCTCCCCACTTCAAGGAAAAGAAGAAAACCACACGGGTGAATTCTGGGGATGCGCGTGGATCGCGTGCCCACCTCCGTCCAACAGAGTCTTACTAAGCTGCTGCCCCGCTTAAGGAAAACCTGAGCTTAAGCAGAAAACAATTCACTACAGACTGTAAGGAACAAACCCCAGAGGAGATGCATACTGTGTACACCTCACAGAAGAGATACGCTTTGTTACCTGAACAAGGATGTTCAAGCTCTAGTTAATTTAAAAAAAAAAGTCACATCTTCTTAATCAAAAACATGCAACCCTAGCTCCCTGACACTAGATGACTACATTTCCTGCAGTGGCAGTGAAGCTGCTTCTCCACTCGGACTTATTTCCCATGTGGAAGAGGGCTTTTCCACAGGTTCAAGGCACCAGCTCCTTACGTGCAGTGGCAAGGCTTATACCAAAGTGACAAGATATTCAAATTCAGTACTTTGTGTATTGTTTATATTTTTAATTTTCTTAATATTATGACACTTCACGGCTTAAAACCTTTCTGGCTGGAGAGAGACTGTGTCTCCAGGAGCTAGTCATTTCTTTGACACAGCAGGGGACTCCAGAAGGACCATGTCTTCCATATGCAAATAAACCAACCCAGGCCCTGCCTCCTGCTGGCCCAGACACTGCAGGGGGCGCCATTCCTCTGCCTCAGTCATCCCAGGACTGGTCCCTGGCAACCAGGGACCACCCGTGTGGTGTCTTCGAGCCCACGGAGATCATTCAACCAGCCACTCCCAAACTGTGTTCCCTGCCCCGCACTGCCTGTCCTGGGGAAACCCGCAGTCCAGGCTCTGACCTGGGCTCTCCCCCTGCTCCTGCCTTCTGCCACCTGACCAAACCCTGGTGCTTCTTCTGTGGCCCCCTTGGCTTTCAGGGACCACCCTCTAGGACGTGTGACTATGACAGACTTTGTTTTCTTGAGCCTTTCCTGTGTCTTCACTTGTAGGCATGCCTGACCGAGCAACCGTCACAGCACTTTGCCTACTCCCGGGATAAATCCATTTTGCTGTCGTTTCTGCCTCCCTTACAGTACTCGGCACACTTCTGAACTGCCTGTTACGAAGAATTCCAGTTCTGCCATAGAAGGGCTACTCAGGCACAAGCAACGACAAACTGTGAGTGAGCGAACAATATCCCTCTAAGACCGTGCAGGAGAACGCATGCTGACCTGGGATGGCCACTGAAAACTGCTGGAATGAGTCACTAACGTGTGCAGACCTGACCTGCCAGATCTGACCACCTCTGAGCCACAGGACCCTTTCGTGAGGACCCCACACTCCGCCCCCCGCCACCCTCCTTTATTAAAAAGACTGAGGCTACCGCGACAGCTGAACAGCCCCCACGGCCTCACTCTCTAACGAGGCAGGTGTATGTGTTCTCTGCCAACAGTGAGGGAGGGGAAAGTGAGAGAGGCTGGTCACTGCACCGGCCGCTCAGCCTTTCACGCAGGCCTCGGTCTTAGCAAGGATGAGGTGCCGCATCCATGTGGTGGAGTGTGGGCCACGGCCCACCCACACTGGAGTCATCTGAGACATTTCTTACAGATGCAGCCAGACCTGCGAAGTTGGACTCCTAGAAGCCAGGCTCAAGAACCACACCTCTGACGCGCTCCCCAACGACCCTGGCACACAAGCGGGCCCACGCTGGGGCTCCTGCCTTCAACGCCCTGGCAACTCCAGGCCCCTGTCTTTCCGGCCCCTCCCAGCTCCCCATCAGCTCAGGCTCTGTTTTCTCCACTGGTTCCTTGCACCCTGTATCCATATTTTTTTAAGTCATATTTAAAAAAGTAAAAATAAGAAGTGCCATTGCTCGGCCCTCTTGCTCCTTCTGGCTACTATGGTCTCTCTCTCCTAAATACTGTCAAAATACAGGCAGAATCCCCTCCCCCCACCCCACCCCTCGCTCACGCCTCACCCACTGCAGACATCAGGAGCTACTTAGTACGGAGAGGTGCGATCACAAGTGAACTCCACTCTCACACGAGAAGTCTCATGCAGCAGCGCAGCAGACCGAGAACGACGGCCCTCACCTCGGAGCCTGCACATTGCAGTGGTAGATGTACTCTGTCACCGTGTCGTCCTCAAACATCGAAGAGTACTTCCGTTTGAAATCGGGCCGCAAACGCTGCACTAGACTTAGACCTGTGCGACAGAAAATGAGCGTTTTAAATGATCTGTATGTTCACACTGCGATTGGCTGATAGACTAACTAGTACAGAAGGCTCCAGTGTTTGCTCATACAGTGGGAGCCGTGTGTGTACAAATGTGTACTCAAATACATTTTGGGGGGAAGAGGCACTTATCCTAGAGGCTGCTCTCCTCGAGTTCCTGAAGGGGAGCTCGGAGTGTCTCATACTGACTTAGGGATGTGCTTTAGCTCAAAAACATGTGTTAGTTTTCTAAGACTTGTTTTTGTAGGAAAATAAATTCTATTAAACATGGCAGATGAACAGAGCAGCTCATATGTAAAATTAACTTGCTAACTTGTGTTTCTCCCACACTATATATATTTGTGAAAATATTAATTCAGAGTTTCTGCTGGGGACATGGCAATGCCCCCGCGGAGGCCATCCCAGCGGCTCCGACGCCCTCAGGGAGAGCAGGAGCGAGGCCCCAGAGGAAAGGGGGTGAACAGCAGGAGCCACCGCCCGGTCACGGCTCTCCTCTGGGGGGCCCAGGGCCCAGCCAGTTCCTCCTTCTGCTATGGCTGCCTATTCCTCTAATGCGATCTTACTCCTTTAGTGGCCTCCTTTCCTATTTCTGAAGGCATTATGCACCCCATCGGAATTTTTATGACGCAGCTGAGAGCCCACGTCACTTGCCCCCCCACCGCCACGCGTGCAACAGTGAGGGGAGGCACCCTTCCCCCACCATCGTCTCCTAATTTCTTTTCCTATTTTGCCTTTTCCATAATGGCTACTTGTGTCACCGTGATGGAGTCGAGACCACTTGCTACACAGACTCCTAAGTGCTTCAGAGGAGAACCAGGCTCTACTGGAGGGACGAGAAGGTTTGGGCAGGAGGAAAGCCTACCTCTGAGAGCACCGAGGGGCGCAGTGTGGTCACAGTTCAACCCCCGTGCCCTCTTCTGACTGTGCCTACAGTCCCACCGCTCTCCCCACCCCCAAGGCGGGGCACCAGGGCGAGCAGGGCCCGGCCTGGGGAGAGGAGAGCAGAGTCCACAGCCACCTACGCAGCCCTGTTCCACCCCCGAGCCTCTCCTCTTTTCTTGTTCATAGAACCTGACTCTTGTACATCAATTAGGCAGCAATGTGCCCAGGAAAGCAGGCCCCTCCCTCCAGCCTGGGAATCCATCATGATGGATCAGTCATAGAAATTTGAGGGGTTTTTGCTGGTGAAAAAACTAGAGGTGGGCAGAGACGTAAGGGAGGTCTGTCGGGACCTTCCAAGGAAGACTTTCTGCCCTGACAGGAGCATGTGGAGGTAAGGCCCTCTTCCGTGCTTCCCTTTCTTCTTGCTCAGAGAGAGGAAGGGGTAAGGAGATCACAGGTGCAGGCCGCACCCCAACATCAAGGAGCTAGCTGCTAGAACAAATGCTAAAACTACCTGCCTCCAGACTGCTTGTTAAGGAAATAATAAAAAGTCTTCTGGTTTAAACCACTTCGGTATTTAGTTACTTGCTGCTAAAAGCACTCCTAACTGATACAAGTTATAAGAGGGCAAGGCAAAGGCCCAGCCCGTCACCCTCTGAGACAATGGGGGAAGGAAACTCCCTTGGCTTGGAGACCGAAACTGAGGAGCTGAGAGTCAAATGAACTTAAGTCAGAGACTAAACACTGGTACCTCAAAATAGGACCAGAAACACAAATCAGGAGTCCCCAAAATCTTTGCAGAAAGGAATGGCTTTAACTTCCTTTTTTTTTAAGATTTTATTTATTTATTTTTAGACAGAAGGGAAGGGAGGGAGAAGGAGAGGGAGAGAAACACCAATGTGTGGTTGCCTCTTACAAGGCCCCCACTGGGGACCTGGCCTGCAACCCAGGCATGTGCCCTGACTGGGAATCGAACCAACGACCCTTTGGTTCACAGCCTGCGCTCAATCCACTGAGCTACACCAGCCAGGGTGGCTTTATCTTCTTAACACTGTGACATTATGGGACAAGAAAGGAATCCATGAGTGCGATGGTGCCTCTGATGCCCACAGTCCATCAAGTGAGGCTTTGTGATCTGCAGCTGGGTACCATCGACCCGAAAGATGTTCTCCACAGCTCTCCAACAGGCCCATGTGGCGCTTCTCCCAGGCCCTGGGCCGACTCCCTCAGCCTCAGCACTTCCCACCTTCCCAGCTTTGCTAATTACTATAAGGCTGACTCTATGAAGACGCCTCCTTTTTGAGAAGAAGGGTCTGCTGTCATTCGTCAGTGAGCACGGACTGATGCTTTTTAGAGGAGGAGAGAACATAAAGTTCAGTTTTTTGTTTGCTTTTAGCCAACAGTGGCAATCAGTACACACTCCTTCCTCTCCAGCTAATCTACACTTCGCTTTCCTCGGGTGCAAATCTCAGCACTCACCAAAGGGTCCTGCGATCCTGAGGCCAGCCAGGGGGTTAAAGGGCGTCAGCGCTGCTCCCAAGGCGCGGATCCACACAGGAATTGGTCTGTCTTGATCCGCAAGGTCCGGTCGCTCAGGGAAACCCCAAGGCTCCACTAAAATGAGATGGCTGACCCTGTTGGAGAGAGAGCAGATTCAAGTTCGTCTGGCAAATCCACCCTAGGACTGTCGCGAATTAACACGATTTATAAAGACAGAATGAACCACTTTCCAAAACCCTCACATCAAAGACAAGACTAACAGCAGAACAGGTCACATCATATTCTTATTACAGGTAAACTCTGGAGATCTGGTAGGATCTGAGAGGTGAATATCTAAGCGTCTACGGTAAGTAAGGGGACTATCCTTGAGAAATGGCATCTGTCGCTGGTAAGCTGCCCTCTGGCAGGTGACCACTCAGAAAAACCCACCAGCTCCATCTACTTCGAGGCTGACCCTACGGAAACGACCAAAGATTAGTACTGTACCCATAAAGTAAGTTGAGAGTTATCCCATATGAACCAGTCACTCTAACAATTTAAGAGGCGTCAGGGCTTTAAGTGGGTTCAAAAGAACTTTAAATGATCTTTTCGCGAACAGAAGGATAAAGCGGTAACACGGGCTGAAAAGATGCCCCGAGTTCTGGACTGCAGGGTGGCGAACAGGCACGTGACCAGCACTGCCTGCAGCGCCTCCTTGCACGGGGCTGCCTCACAGCATTTACATCACGCAGCTCCTGAGCAGAGCATGAGGGTCCTCCAGACACAAGAAGATGGTCAACTGTAAACTGTTAAAGCAGCCAAGAGATGCCAGCAAACCACCCCCACAATGGACTGACCCTGATTCTGAAGTCCCTTCCCTAAGTCACAAATGAAGCAAAAAGTAAAGAAACCAGAACGTGGGTACAGATGGTAATCATTCCATATAAAATGCTTTATGGTCGTGCCAGCACAGTTGACTGAGTAGTGAGTCTTCACTTTGACTGCATTTTTTCCAAAGGGAGCCCCAGAGCGCAGACCCAGGGCAGAGAGGTCCCGGGGCCCTCGGGGAAGCCAGCCAGCCTTTCAAGGCGCGATGTGACCGGCTCCTGGACACAAAGCTACTTCCTGCAGAAGTAGGACCGAAGCCCTATTTCCAGACTCCAGCACACTAACAGACGCCAACATGCCACCGGGCAGAAGCCTCTCTCTCCTCAGGACAGGCTGAGCAACATAAAAGGCAGATGTTAGTACAGGCAAAGCACAGCTTTTATCGACTGACTCGAGGCCAGACCTAACACTACCTTCTAGGTCTCAGAGCACCGAGATTTGCCGACTGTCACTACAAAACTGTGTGGAAACCTGTGACGCATGAGATTTCCACAGAGCTGGAGTGCCTTCACTCAAAGTCTCATGAGACTGTTATTTTCTAATAGCATATGGAAGGAGAATGGAAGTAAGTTTGTTTTGTTTGAAAGGCAGAGACTACCTCTGACATTTGGACTTCCTCCTAAGTTCCTCTTACACAGCCCACTTCGAGATCTGCGGAATGGGGAGGCGGAGGCGTGTCAGGGGTATGAGTAGAATTTATAAAATAGCCACCTAGTTGAAAGCTGCAAAGATTCACATTAAGAAACAGTATTATTTACTACTGACTTATCTCTTAAAGAGAAAAATTAACTCTATTAAAACATACTCTACCCTAAAAGATGACTCAATTTTCATTATAAATTTGCTATGGGACCTTGCCCAGTCTGCTCGAGGCTCTCACTGACTAGCAAACCCAAGAAGGGGGAGGACAAAGGACATCTTGACGGAGGGAAAGTCTAGTTAAGTGATATTTTGTTTCTGCCCTAGTTTTGGCTTGCCTTATTTAACACGGATCTGCAAAATATCATCCCTAGGTAAAAATGCTGGCTTAAGAAATTATGGAAAGTATATACACTAGAGTACATGACCTTTTTTTTAAAGAGACTAAAGTGTTCTAATAATTGTTTGCTCCTATGTCATCAGCCTACTATGGCACTTAGCACATGGCAGATGACCAGTAAACACTGGGAGTACTCTTCCCACATTTCCTTCCGGCCCTCGTCTGTAAGAGCACGCACTTTTTAAAGTGTAACAAGACAGAAAGCACAGGAGTCAGTCCGTCCAGTCTGGATTCTTCTGGCCCCCAGATGACATCAGAACACTGTAATTTCTTATACTAATCTTGTAGGTCGTTACTCACTAACGGGCAGTAAAACCCATTTAGAGAGTCAGAGACGGTCTGATGGCTTTTTAACACAATCACAGAATGTGGGACAGAGAAATACGTAACGAGTGTGCGTAACATCCCACAAAACTGTTTCAGAGACACACACACAATTCCCACTGAGGGTTAGAGTCAAAAAGTTTGAAAGCTATTTTTTAACAGTTCTGCAACAATGTCTAAATTGTTCCTCATTTTTTGGTTGTAAGGTTTTTAAATGAGATAGACTGTACAAAGCTATCAAATAATACATATCAAGTCAACGTTGCATAGCTGCAGTAGCAGAAACAGGAAGACTGCCAGAGAAGACTTCATTCTGGGGAGCGTGTGGAGACAGCGGCGGGAAGCACGCGAGTGGTGAACGATTTAACTCTCCTTCCTCAGGACGGCCTGGTCACACGTTGTGCCTCGCAGGTTATTATAACCTTGCAGCAGACCAAGTTCCCAGGCTACCTTCTCACGTCCTTTTCTAATGATAAGATGATCTCATTCGACAGGAGTTAATCTGGTTTTAGTGTAGATCTGAGTTAGTGTAGGACTCCAGGCCCTCCCCTCTGATATCGAACAGCCGAGCACACGATGGGATGGCTAGCTCTCACTGAGGGTAAGGAGTGGGTCTACCCAGACCCCGTATGTGAGTCGGCCGGCCAGACTCATGCCAGGAATCAGAGACTGGGACAAACAGCAGGAAAAACAAGGAACCGGCAGAGCAGGAACGAGAGAACAGCCGTCAGTTTCAAAGCAGAAGGAGGCCTTCTTCTCCAGGTTGGTGGTCAGAGAAAGTCCTGAGCTGGAGGACAGTGAGCACACCGCGACGCAAAGGGCCACGTGGTGGACACATGCGAGCTCTGACATGCTGGCACCACTGAGTCTAAGTGCTAAGGAGGGCATACAACCTGACTTCTGCGAGTTTTAAGTCCAGCCACCAACCAGACATGACATAACAAGAAGAACATTCAGATGCAGAACCAAAATGTACAAGGGAGTCTGCAGAACCTACTTAGGGAAGAAGGAAAGGAACAAAAAAGAACCAGAAGGATCTCTAGCCAGTGCACAAATGAGGAGCCAGACCCCAGTATTTCCCAAGGCCTCCCAGCCACGGGCGGGGGGCCAGGGGGAGGCGCAGGTCCAGAGAACACCAAACCAAATACTGTACCTCCAACTTCAGATCAAGGAGAACAGCCCTTCTTCTCAACAAAGGCAGAGAAGAGGGTGCAGCCCAGCTCTGCAGAGTCAGAAGACAGAGCCAGGCAAGGTCAAAGTCACGACGACCTGAGAACCTTTCAGTGGAGGAGTGAAGCCCTGCTGTGCCCTAGTCTGTTGCACCTTGGAATGGGTCTCTTTGCTGAACACTTTGTAAGTTAGTAACAGTTTCTTAGTGTCCTTTTCTTTAGTTTATAACAAACACCTGAACGTTGGATAAGACACATTTAGAGTAGATAGTTCCATGCTTGCTTAGTTGACACTGGTAAAAGATAAAATAAAGCATATTAAAAACTTTAAGAGTTTATATGAGCAAAAACCAATTTGAATCAGGCAGCATGAAACCAGCAGCAGTTAGGAGTGCTCTGCTGAGCCAGACGAAAGGTGGCTGTTTGTAATTTGTTGTCCTGAGGTTCTGATTTCACAACCTCGAGGCATTCACAGGCTTGGACTCCGGTGTCCCTAGGCAGGCCATGGCGTTAGAGCCACATCAGCCTAGTGCCTCCTTGTTTCATTCATTTAACAC
>PVJI01019313.1:0-31311 GCA_004026765.1 Micronycteris hirsuta
ACCGAAGCCCCACCCCGCTCCCCGGGCCTGTCCCGATGGGGACCCTTTCCTTCCGATGCTCTCTGCTTACCGTGTGAATGTTCAAATTCCCCTGTAATCTTGGGCATCAATCATCATATGTGTTGGAATACTGCTGCGTTTTCGCCCCGTTCCTCAGAAAATCAACCGGTGGGTAGGAGGACGTAAACTCTGTTCCTCCCAACTCGCCGCCATCTTCCCTCTGTCAAACCAACAATAAAGTAATTATTTTAAAAAAAAAGAAAGAAAAAGAAAATAGAAACTACCCAAACGGGCCAAGACGAAATGAAGAATACCATATCTGAACTAAAGAACACAATAGAAGGAATCAAAAGCAGCTTGATGAAGCAGAAGATCAGATCACTGACCTGCGGGACAAAGTAAAAAAAAAAAAAAAAAACGCCCAAAAAGACCAAGAAAGGGAAAAGAGACCCAGGAAGAATGAAGAGGTATTAAGGGAAATGCAGGACAACATGAAACGTAATAATATTCGCATAATAGAGATCCCAGAAGGAGAAGAAGAAGAGCAAAGGATAGAAAACCTGCTTGAAAAAGTAATGATGGAAAACTTCCCTAATCGGATGAGAGAAAAAGTCACACAAGTCCAAGAAACACAGAGAGTCCCAATCAAAAGGAACACAAACAGGCCCACTTCAAGACACATCATCATTAACTGGCAAAATTCCAAGATAAAGAGAGAACCTTAAAGGCAGTGAGGCCAAAACAGGAAGTAACATAAAAGGGAGCCCCAATAAGGCTAGCAGCTGATTTCTCAATAGAAACACCCACCCAGAAGAGAATAGCAAGAAATATTCCAAGTAATGAGAACCAGAGGCCTGGAACCAAGGCTACAGTACCCAGAAAGGCTCTGAATCAAGATAGATGGCCAAATAAGGACCTTCCCACAAAAAAGAAGTCTAAAAAAAAACCTCCACCAAACCAGCTCTGCAAGAGATGCTAAAGGGACTGATTTAAGTAAAGGATGGGAAATAGAGAGAGGAACACAGGTACAAAAAAAAAATGGCAATGAACAAGTACCTATCAATAATAACCTTAAACATAAATGGATTAAACGCTGCAATTAAAAGACATAGAATAGCTGAATGGATAAGAAAGCACGACCCACAAACATGCTGCCTACCAGGGACCCATCTCAGAACAAAAGACTTACACAGATTGAAAGTGAAGGGCTGGAAACAAGTTTTCCAAGCAAATGGACAGGAAAAAAAGAAGCTGGGGTAGCAATACTCATATCAGACAAAATACTTCAAAAGAAGGGCCATAAACAGAGACCAAGAAGGACACATCATAATACTCAAGGGAAGAATCCACCAAGAAGACATAAACATTGTAAATATATATGCACCCAACACAGGAGCACCCAAATACATAAAGAAAATCTTGGAGGACTTCAAGATAGATATTGATAGCAACACAATTATAGTAGGGGACTTCAACACCCGACTCTAAAAAATGGACAATCTTCCAAACAAAATGTCAGCAAAGATATTGTGGCATTGAACAATGCCCTAGAAGAAGTGGACTTAACTGATATATATAGAGGTTTTTACCCCAAAGAAGTTAATACACATTCTTTTCGAATGCACATGGAACATTTTCAAAAATAGACCATATGATAGGACACAAAACAAGCCTCAACAAATTCAAGAAAATTGATATCATATCAAGTATTTTCTCTGACCACAAGCAACTGAAATTAGAACATAACCCAAAGGAAAAAAAGCCAAAACACTGAATATCATGGAGATTGAATAGCATGCTGTTAAACAATGAATGGGTCAAGGATGAGATTAGGGAAGAAATCAAAAAGTTCCTCGAAACAAATGAAAATGAACTTACAACAATTCAAAACTTATGGGACACAGCGAAGGAAGTCCTGAGAGTGAAGTTCACAGTGATACAGGCCTACCTAAAAAAAAATAGAAATATTTCAAACAAACAACTTAACCCTATGCCTACAAGAACTCGAGAAACAACAACAAAGACAACCCAGAGCAGGTACAAGGAAGGAAATAACCAAGATCAGAGCAGAATTAAATGACATAGAGACTAAAAGCACAATTCTAAGGATCAATGAAGCCAGGAGCTGGTTCTTTGAAAAGATACACAAAATCAAAAAGCCTTTAAGCAGGCTCATCAAGAAAGAAAGAGAGAGGGCCCAAATAAACTTAATCAGAAATGAAAGAGGAGATATTACAACTGACGCCACAGAAATACAAAGGATTGTAAGACACTACAGTGAAGAACTGTACGCCAAGAAATATGAAAACCTAGGAGAAATGGACAAATGTTTCCAAAAATATAATCTTCCAAAACTCAGTAAAGAAGAAGCAGAAAGCCTGAACCGACCAATAGCAGCGGGTGAAATTGAAGCAGTAGTCAAAAAACCCCCAACACACAAAAGCCCTGGACCAGATGGTTTCACAGAAGAATTCTACAAATCATTTAAGGAAGAACTAACTCCTAACCTTCACAGACTATTCCAAAAAATCCAAAATGATGGAAGACTTCCAAATTCTTTTTATGAAGCCAGGATCATCCTAATCCCAAAACCAGAGGAAGACACAACAAAGAAAGAAAACTTCAGGCCAATATCGCTGATGAACATTGATGCTGAAATCCTCAACAAAATATTAGCAAACCGCATCCAGCAATGCATTAAAAATATCATACACCATAACCAAGTGGGATTCATCCCAGGTATGCAAGGATGGTACAATATTTGCAAAACAATAAACGTAATACATCACATAAACAAAAGCAAAGGCAAAAATCACATGATCATATCAATAGATGCAAAAAAAGCTTTCTATAAGGTACAGCATCCATTTATGAAAAAACACTTAGCAAAGTGGGAATAGTGAGAGCATTCCTCAACATAATAAAGACTATATATGAGAAATCTACAGCCAACATTATACTCAATGGGCAAAAACTAAAGTCGTTCCCACTAAGATCAGGAACAAGACAAGGTTGCCCACTATCACCACTTCTATTCAGCATAGTTCTGGAAGTTTTGGCCACAGCAATCAGACAAGAAAAGGAAATAAAAGGCATTTGAATTGGAAAGGAGGAAACAAAAACGTCGTTGTTTGCAGATGACATGATAGTGTACTTAGAAAATCCTATAGACTCTGCCAAAAAACTTCTCGACCTAATAATTCAATTTGGCAAAGTAGCGGGATACAAAGTCAATATCCAGATATCAAAGGCATTTTTGTATATTAACAGTGAAACAGCAGAAACAGAAATCAGGGAAAAAAATCCCATTTGATATAGCAACAACAAAAAAAAATGCCTGAGAATAAACCTAACCAAGGAAGTAAAAGACCTGTACTCAGAAAACTACACAACACTGAAGAAAGAAATCATGGAAGACACAAACAAATGGAAACATATACCATACTCTTGGATTGAAAGAATCATCATCAAAATGTCCATACTCTCCAAAGCAATTTATAGATTCAATGCAATCCCTATCTAAGTACCAATGGTATATTTCACAGATATAGAACACTTCAAAAATTTATATGGAACCATAAATGACCCCGAATATCACCTGTAATTTTGAGAAAGAAGAGCAAAGCAGGAGGGATCCCAATTCCTGATATCAAACTATATTACAAGGCCACTGTAATCAAAACAGCTTGGCACTGGCATAAAAACAGACAGATAGAACAATGGAACAGAATTGAGAGCCCAGAAATAAACCCAAGTCTCTACAGGCAATTAATATTTGACACAGGGGGCAGAAGCATGAAATGAAATAAAAATAGCCTCTTCAACAAATGGTTATTGGAAATCTGGACAGCCACATGCAAGAAAATGAATCTCGAGCACCAACTTACACCATACACAAAAATAAATTCAAGGTGGACAAAAGCCTTAAATGTAACTTGTGACACCATAAAAGTTCTAGGGGAACACATCGGTAGGAAAATCTCAGACATTCCTTGCAGCAACATCTTCAATGATATGTCCCCTAGAGCTAGGGACATAAAGGAAAGAATAAACAAATGGGACCTTATCAAAAGAAAGAGCTTCTGTGGGGCTAAAGAAAACAGTATTAAAATAAAAAGGGAACCAACCGTATGGGAAAACATATTTGCCAATGATACCTCAGACAGGGTTTCATCTCCAAAATATATAGAGAAGTCATATGACTCCACTGCAGGAAGACCAAAAAAAAAAAAAAATTAAAAATGAGCAAAAGACATGAACAGACATTTTTCAAAAGAGGACATACAGAGGGCCTAGAGACATATGAAAAGATGCTCAACATCATTAGCCATCAGAAAGATGCAAATTAAAACCACATTGAGATACCACCTCACACCAGTCAGAATCGCCATCATCGACAAAGCAACAGATAACTGTTGGAGGGGATTTGGAGAAAAGGGAACCCTACTACACTGTTGGTGGGAATGCAGACTGGTGCAGCCATTGTGGAAAACAGTATGGAATTTCCTCAGAAAAATAAAAATAGAACTGCCTTTCAACCCAGCAATTCCACTACTGAGAGCCCTGATAAAACAATTCAAAAGAACCTATGCAGTCCAATGTTCATAGCAGCACAATTCACAATAGCCAAGCGCTGGAAACAACCTAAGTGCCCATCTACAAATGAATGGATCAAGAAACTATGGTACAGTTACACAATGGAATTCTACGCAGCAGAGAGGAAGAAGGAGCTTATACCCTTTGCAACAGCATGGATGGAACTGGAGAGCATTATGCTAAGTGAAGTAAGCCAGGCAGTGAGGGACAAATACCATATGATCTCATCTTTAACAGGAACATAATCAACAAAAGCAAAAAGCAAGCAAAACTTAACCAGAGACATTGAAATTAAGAACAATCTAACAATAGCCAGGGGGTACGGGGGAGGCGACAATGGGGAGAAGGGTTTTCAGGAACCACTATAGAGGACACATGGACAGAACCAAGGGGAAGGAGGGAGGCCAGGAAGGGAGGTGGGACTGGAGTGGGAGGTGGGAGGGGAGAGAAGAGGATGCAGACAACTGTAATTGAACAACAATAAAGTAAAAAAATAAAAATAAATAAAATTTCATGGGAAAATTAGGGAAGTTACCACGGGTAATTAAGCTTCATAGCTCTGCATTTTAGCACATAAAAATTCATCAGTTTCAATGTAATCTGTATCAGAATCACAACTGTCTCTGTATTTATTCACAAACTGATTTTAAAATTCATGTGGAATTTCAAACAACCAGAATAATAAAAAAGAAACCAAAAGAAAAAAGTCAGAGCACTAACACTTCTTGATTTCTAAATGTGCTACAAAACAATGGTAGTCAACTATGTGCTACTGGCACGAGGTTAGACATATAGATCAATGGAATAAAGTTGACAGTCAACAAACCATGTATGCATGGTCAACTGATTTTCAATTGTGCAAAATAATTTAATGTGGAAAGAATAGCCTTTTCAACAAATCGTGTTCAGACAACTGGACAGAATAAATTTAGACATTTACCACACACCATGTAAAACATTAACTTAAAATAGAATAAAAATATAAATTAAGAACCAAAAGTATACCATTTTTATAAGAAAATATAGAAATAAATCTTGACCTGGCTGGTGTGGCTCAGTGGATTGAGTACTAGTCCGTGAACCAAAGGGTTACTGGTTTGATTCCCTGTCAGAGAACATGCCTCGGTTGTGGGCCAGGTCCTCAGTAGGGTGCATGTGAGAGGCAACCACACACTGATGTTTTTCTCCCTCTCTTTCACCCTCCCTTCTCTGCTCTCTAAAAAAAATAAATACACATCTCTTTTTAAGAACATAAATCTTTATGACCTAAGATTTGGAAAATTATTGTTACATATGACACCAAAAATATGAGACATGAAAATAAAAATAGATAATTTGAACAACAAAATTAAATGTGTTCTTCCTCAAAGGACCACATCAATAAAGTGAAAATGTAATTCAAAGAATAAGAAAAGTATTACAAATTATATATTTTGTAAAGGAATTGCATATTATATACACATATATCATATACTCAATAATAAAAAGA
This sequence comes from Micronycteris hirsuta, assembly GCA_004026765.1. NCBI lineage: Eukaryota > Metazoa > Chordata > Mammalia > Chiroptera > Phyllostomidae > Micronycteris > Micronycteris hirsuta. The sequence goes on from PVJI01019313.1 coordinate 6,086, forward strand.
AAAGTAACAATTTTGAAAATGAGTAAATAATTTAAATAGACATTTCTCTGAGGAAAATATACAAACAGCTAATAAGCACATAAAAACATGCTCCATGTCATGAGTCATGAGAGAAATGTAAATCCATACCACTTCACTTTTGTTAGGGTTGACTAGAATCAATAACTAGATTAAAATAAATGTTAAGTGTTCCAATCAAAGGACATAGTGGTTGAATGGATATGAAAACAAGACCCATACATATGCTAACTACATGAGACCCACTTCAGATTGAAAGACATGCACAGGCAAAAAGTAAAGGAGTGGGGAAAACTATTTCATGAATATGAAAATTTTACAAAGCTAGAATAACAATGCTTTTCATAATTTTATTGTAGTTCTATTACCGTTGTCCTAATTTTCCCCTTTGCCCTCCTCTGCCCATCCCACTCTCTGCTCCCCAATTCAATTCCCACACTGTTGTCCACATTCATGGGTCATTTATACATGCTCTTTGACTAGTCCCTTCCGTTTCTTCCCACCACTATCCACCCACCCACCCCCCTCCTCTGTGGTCACTATCAGTGATTTCCATATTTCCATGTCTGTGATTAAGTGCCCATCAGTAAATAAGTGGATCGAAACACTGTAGTACACTTACACAATGGAACACTACGCAGCAGAAAGAAAGAAGGAGCTCTTACCTTTTATGACAGCATGGATGGAACTGAAGAATATTATGCTAAGTGAAATAAGCTGGTCAGTGATGTACAAAATTAACTACTGAACAAAATAGAGTAGCAATACTTTTGTTAGACAAAAATAAACTTTAAAACTAAAGTTATAACAAGTGACAAAGAAATACCCAGCAGTCTCACTTTTGGTTATTTATCTGAAGAAAACAAAAAAACTAATTTGAAAAGACATATGCACCCATATGTTCATTGAGCATTTTTCCAATTGCTAAGATAACAAAGCAAACTAATACATGTTCCTTGACTATACCCACGACATATGGAAATGAACAACAGGGTGAGGATTTACTGTGGGAGTAGAGGTTGGGCAGGGAAGGAGAGATCAATGAGGGAAAAATTGGAACTGTAATTGATAATACAAGAAAGGGAAAAGGAAAGCAAATTGTCAATCAATACACAAATGGATAAAGAAGTGATACATATACACAATGGGATATTACTCAGCCATTAAAAGCAATAAAATCTTGCCATTTGCAACAACATAAATGACTCTACAGAGTATTATGTTAAGTGGAATATGTCAGACAGAGAAAAACAAATACTATATGATTTCACTTATATGCAGAATCTAAAAAATAAATAAATAAATAAACAAGCAAAACAGAAATAAACTTAGAGATAGAATATTTTGAAGATTGCTAGATGGGAGAGGCATTGGGGAAATGGGTAAAAACGGGAAGAAATTAAGATGTGAAAATTGTCAATTATGAAAACAGTCAAACAGTCACGGGGATGTAAAGCACAGCATAAGTGATATTGTCAATAATATTATAATAAATATGCATGGTGCCAGATGAATACTATAATTATCGTGGTGATTATGGCATCAAAAACTGAATTATTATGTTATAAAGCTAAAACTAATATAACATTGTATTTCAACTTTGATTAAAAAATTGTTTAATTATATTTATAAAGCATACAAAGAGTAATTTTCTGTTGTCTGAAAGAATAAACCCTACTGATAATAAGTCTCAGAAAGTTATCCTTAGAAATTTAATAGAAGGCAAATAAAAGTGAAATAAAGCAATACCCCAAAAGAAAGTTATACAGATAGATATTAGATATAAATACAGATATAGATAGACATATAGACAGATATATAGATATATCTAGGGAAGAGTAGGCATAATCCAGCAAATAAATTATATAGAAAGAAACTAGCAGTTCTGGTTAAAGATGATGCTGTATGTGGATCCTGAATTTATTTTCTCTTATAGCTATATATAAAACAATTTTCTCTAAAAATAATCCCAAAACTACCTCAGTGTCTCTACACATCCAGAATACAAGAACAATATATATATGAAAACAGGAAAGAAAGGCTGAGACAAAACCTCAACATAAACCCCACCCCTGGTATTATGACTCACAATCATGAGGGAACTCATGACTCCAAGCTCCTTCCTGAGCAATAAAATATTTGAACACCACATCTGGAAGCCCAATTTTTTAAGACCAGAACAGAGTGACAAAGCTCCCAAACATCTAGCTTTGAAAGTCAATGTGCTTGAACCCACAAGACCCACAGGCTATAGAAAACTGAGAAACATTTCTTAAAGGGATCGTCATGGGGCAGAGTGGCCATCATTAACAAATCAACAAACAAGTGCTGGTGAGGTTGTGGAAAAAAGGGAACCCTAGCACATCATTGGTGGGAATGCAGACTGGGGCAGCCACTATGAAAAACAACGTAGAATTTCCTCAGAAAACTAAAAATGGAACTGCCTTTTGATCCAGCAATTCCACTACTGGAATTAACTAAGAACCCATCCAAAATCCTAAGAACCAATCCAAAAGAACCTATGCACCCCAATGTTCATAGCAGCACAATTTACAATAGCTAAATGCTGGAATCAACCTAAGTGTCCATCAGTAAATGAATGGATAAAAAAACGTTGGTACATTTACACAATGGAATATTATGCAGTAGAAATAAAAAAGGATCTCCTACCCTTCATGAGAGCATGGATGGATCTAGAGAACATTATTCTGAGTGAGATAAGCCAGGCAGTGAAAGAAAACTACTATATGATCTCACCTATAAGTGGAACCTAATCAAGAAGACAAACAAGCTAGCAAAACAGAACAAGAGAAATGGAAATAAAGAACTGACATGATCCAGAAGGGAGGAGGGTGGGGAATAACAGGAAAAAGAAGAGGAAGGGTGAAGTCATGGAATATGTATAAAGGACCCATGGACAAAGAGAATGGTGGAGAGAATTGAATGTGGAAGGGAGGGGTGGGTAGAGCGTGGGGGACTAATTGGGGGAAATGGTGACAACTGTGACTGAACAATAATACAAAATTTTAAAAAATATTTACAAAACATTTTATCCCAAAGCAGCAAAATATGCAAACTTATAAATGCACATGAAATATTCACTAAGATAGAACACATGTTAGACACAAAGTAAATCATAATAAAATCAAGAGGACTGAAATCATATCAAGAATATTGTCTCAATGAAATAAAAGAAACAGGCCCCACCCACCTTGCTGGAGAGAGGACACCACTAGCACCCTGGAGGGAAGTCAGGAGGAGCTCCACTGCCCATCCAGGCCCAAGACCACAGCTTCTGCCTGGACATTTACTCTGTCTGGATATCTAAGCATTATGATACATTACTTTCAAGCTTTGCTAAAGTGATTTAAACTTTTGAGATGCTTCCATTAACTGGAAAAACAATCATCTTTGATAACATTCCTGATCCTTCTGATACATGGGAAATCACCAAAACAATCAGCAAAGGAACTTATAGGAAAGGTTTTAAAGTGTTAAGTAAGAAAAATGGCCAAAAAGCAACAGTCCAAATTCTGGATCTGATTAATGATATTGATGAACAGATTGAAGCAGAGTATAATATCTTTAAAATCCTTTATGAAACCCCTAATATGGTCAAATTTTATGTGATGTACTTCAAGAAGGATAAAATAAATGAAGATAAGATTTGGTTGGTTCTCGAGCTGTGCAATGGAGGATCAATGACTGATCTTGTGAAAGGATTTCTGAAAAACAGTAGAAGAACGAATGAGCCCATAATTGCTTATATTTTACGTGAATCACTAATGAGACTTCAACATTTGTATAACAAAACTATCCATCATGCTGTAAAAGGGAATAACATCCTGTTGACTACTGAAGGTGGAGTTAAACTGGTAGATTTTGGTGTGTTGGTGCAGCTGACCAGCACCTGGCACCATCAGAATACTTCTGTAGGAACACCATTTTGGATGGCTCCTGAGGTCAGGTAGAATTTTAAGGAGACAAATGTAATATTTTATTCTCTCTGATGTTCCTTTTAATGAATAATCTATCTCTATATGTATTTTGTAATATTACTATGATAGAAGAAAAAAGAAACAGAAATTAAGAAAAAAATCCCATTTACTATGGCAACAAGAAAAATGAAATACTTAGTAATAAGTTTAACCAAGGAGGTAAAAGACTTGTACTCAGAAAAATACACAACACTAAAGAAAGAAATTAAGGAAGACACACACACAAAAAAATGGAAGAATATACCATGTTAATGGATTAGAAGAATAACATCATTAAAATGTTCATATGACCCAAGGCAATCTACGTATTCAATGCAATCACTATCAAAGTACCAATGACTTATTTCACAGATATAGAACAAATATTTCTAAGATAAATGACCCTGAATAACCTCAGCAATTTTGAGAAAGAAGAATAAAGCAGGAGGAATCAAAATCCCTGATATCAAAATACTACATGAATACTGTAATCAAAACAGTCTTCTACTGACATAAAAACAAGCACATAGGCCAATGGAGCAGAATTGAGAGCCCAGAAATAAACCCATATCATTATGGCCAGTTAATCTTTGACACAACGGCAGAAACCAAAAAAATGGAGTAAAAATACCCTCTTCAATGAATGTTGGGAGATCTGGACAAGTGCATGCAAAAAAAAAAATGAAATTCAACAACCAATTTATACCATACACCAAAATAAACTCAAGATGGATAAAAGACTTAAATATAGGTTGTGACACCATAACTGTTACATCCCTTAAGGCAAGGGAAATAAAAGAGAGAATAAACATAAAGGACTACATCAAACTAAAAATCTTCTGCACAGCTAAAGAAAATATCAACAAAATGGAAAGGGAACCAACATTGGAAAAACATATTTGCCAATGATATTTTTACCAGGGTTTGATCTCTGAAATATACAATGGACTCACAGGACTCCACACCAACATGACAGGAATCCAATTAAAAACTGTCAATGGATATGAACAGACACTTTTCAAGGAGAACATGCAGAGGACCCAGAAACATACGAAAGGATCTGAACATCAGTTGTCATTAGAGAGATGCCAATTAAAACCACAAGAGATACCACTTCAAACTTGTCAGAATGGCCATCAGTAATGAAGCTACAAACAAGTCCTGCTAGTTTGGGGAGATAAGGGAATCCTAATACACTGTTGGTGGGAGTGCAGAATGGTGCAGACACTGTGGAAAACAATACAGATTTCCTCAAAGTCTAAAGATGGAAATGCTTTTCGATATACCCTAAGAATCCTGAATCACCAATTCAAAAGAACCTATGTACCCTAGTGTTCATAGCATCATTACTTACAATAGCCAAGTGCTGTAAACAGCCTAAGTGGCCATCAGTAAGTGAGTGGATCAAAAAACTATGGTCTATTTACACAATAGTATACTATGCAGCAGAAAGAAAGAAGGAACTTTTATCCTTTGCAACAACATGAGAGCATTTTGGAACTGGAGAGCATTTTGATAAATGAAATAAACCAGGCAGTGAAAGGCCTTATGATCTCACCTATAAGTGGAAACTAGTCAACAAAACAAGCAAATGAGAAAAATAGAACCAGAGATTTGGAAGTAAGAAACAGACTGACAGTTACCAGAGAGAGGTATGAGGAGTATAATGGGGGAAAGAAAAGAAGGGGCAAGCAAAGGAATATGAAAACAGGACTTGTGGGTCTGGACAATAGGGGAGATTCACTGTGGGAGTGGGGGCGACAGGGTATGGGTAAGCATTGGGGAATAAGATAGTACAAGGACCAACCGAACAACAAAAGAAAAATCTTCTCAGATCAAAATGATCTGAGAAATAAACTACAATAAAAAAAGGGAAACCTAGAAATCAACTACAATAACAAAGGGAAACATAGAAATCACTCAAACACATGAAGTCTTAATAGCATGTTATTGAGCAATGAATGGGTTACCACTGAGATCAAGAAAGAAAAATTGCCTGAAAACAAATGAAAATGAGCACAAAACAACCCACTATCTACTGGACATAATGATAGCAGTTCTGAGAGCAAAGTTCATAACATGACAGGCCTGCCTCAAGAAACAAGAAAAAATATCAAATAAACAATGAATACTTGCACATAAAAGAACTAAGAAAAATAGAGAAAATCCCAGAGTGAAGCCAAAGGAACAAAATAATAAAAAACAGAAAAGAAATAAATGACATAAAACCTAAACAAAGAATACAAAAGATAAGCAAAGCCAACAGCTCATTATTTGAAAGAATAAAGAGGATTGTTAATCCTTTAGCCAGATTCATTAAGGAAAAAAGTGGAACCTGGCTGGTATGCCCTACTGGATTTAGTGCCAGCTGTGAACCAGAGTGTCACTGGTTCAATTCCCATCCAAGGAACATGCCTGTGTTGTGGGCCAGGACTCCAGTGAGGGACTTGCAAAAGGCAGCCACACACCAATGTTTCTCTCCCTCTATTTCTCCTTCCCTTCCCCTCTCTAAAAATAAAAAAATTAAATATCATAAAAAATGAAAATAGGAAAAAGTGGAAGCATTTAAATAAATGAAATCAGAAATGAAAGTGGTAGAAGATGGCAGTGAGATAGGTGGGAGCAGAGTCCACTTCCCACTGCCCACTGGTGGAACACCTAGCCAATTTTCTGAGAAACAGTGAACAGCCAATATTACAAATAAATGAAGATTGGAGACCAAAACTTATAGGGGACATTGAATGATCAAATGGTGAGGCATTAAAACCTGCAGCAGTGAAAAGTCCAGTGTTATTACCAAACAGGAGTCATGCAAAAAACAGAGACAGGGATACAAATTTCACTTTCCTCCTACAGAGAACTTGCAAGGTGGGAGTGGTGAACACCAGTACACCTACTGGAAGAGAAAATCCACCAACAAAGGAACCACCAAAAGGAAACAATGGAAGAAGGTGAAGGAGGAAGTGGAATCCACACTAACCTCAAACCAGGAATGACCTGGAAATACAACCAATAGGTGGAGAAATTACCCACAACAAACAACTGAACAAGAGTGAGAGAAAAGCCTCAAAACCTTGTTCACACAGAAGAATCAGCTTCAACCAAAACTGTCGACACTGGCACAACAAAATACAAGGCATGGTGGACAGAGTGACACTCAGTTAACCATCTGCAGGAAAGGACCCACAAAAGAAAGACCCAACAACAATCAAAACCGGAAGAGCCAACATAAATGACAGGCAAGACCAGCAAGATCAGGATATTAAGGAGACTGCACCACTGAATTTCACAGGTCTCCTACCATAGAAGTTCACACCATAAAACCAGGCAGTCAGAACACATCAACTTAACAAGCAGAGGCTAACAAGAAGAGTCTCAAAAACAATGGGAGATAAAGAAACAATCTCCAAATGAAAGGAAAGTAGGAAGTTCAAGCAAAAATGATAAATGAAATACAGGCAAGTAAAATATCAGATACTGAGGTGAAAGCATTGGTTATTAGGAAGGTCAATGAGCTCACAGAGAATTACGAGAAATTACAGGGGAACTACAATAAACTCACTGCAAACTATATCAACATGAAAAAGGAAAAAGAAACTATTGAAAAGGGTCAAGCAGAAATGAAGAATACAATTTCTGAACTGAAGAACACAGTAGAAGAAATCAAAAGCAGGCTTGATAAAGCAGAGGATTGGATCAGCGAGCTGGAGGACAAGGTAGAAAAAAACACCCAGAAGAGCAAGAAAAGGAAAAGAGGCTCAGAAAGAATAAAGAGGGATTAAAGGAAATACAATACAACATTAAATGTAATAATATCCATATAATAGGGATACCAGAAGGAGAAGAAGAAGAGGAAGGGATAAAAACCATGTTTGAAAAAATAATGACAGAAAAGTTTCCTAATTGGATGAGAGAAAAAGTCACACAAATCCAGGAAACACAGAGAGTCTCTATCAAAAGAAACCCAAAGAGACCCACTTCAAGACACATCGAAGTTAAAATGGCAAAATTCCAAGACAAAGAGAAAACCTTAAAGGCAACAAGGGAGAAACAGGAAGTAATACACAAGGCAGCCCCAATAGGGTTAGCAGCTGACTTATCAATGGAAACGCTGCAAGCCAGAAGAGAATGGCAAGAAATACTCCAACTAAAAAGAACCAGAGGCCTGCAACCAAATTCTAAAAGAATACACCTCCACCAAACCAGCTCTGCAAGAGATGCTAAAGAGACTGCTTTCAGGAAAATGAAGGAAAAAAGAGAAAGAGAGAGAGAGAGAGAGAGAGAGAGAGAGAGAGAGAAATACAGGTACAAAAAAACGGCAATGAGTAAGTACCTAACAATAATAAACTTAAATGTAATGGATTAAATGCTCCAATCAAAAGACATAGAATAGCTGAATGGATAAGAAAGCATGACTTACACATATGCTGCCTATGAGAAACCCACGTCAGGACAAAAGACTTACACAGATGGAAAGGGAAGGGCAGGAAACAAATTGTCCAAGCAAACAGACAGGGAAAAAAAGCCGGTGTACCAATACTCATATAAGACAAACAGACTTCCAAAAAAAGGGCCATAAAGAGAGACCCAGAGGGACATTTCATAATACTCAAGGGAAGAATCCACCAAGAAGACATAAACATTGGAAATATATATGCACCAAATAAAGGAGCACACAAATACATAAAGAAAACCTTGGAAGACTTCAAGAAAGATATTGACAGCAACACTTTTATACTAGGGGGTTTTAACACCCCACTGTCAAAAATGGACAGATCTTCGAAACAAAATATCAACAAAGATGTTGTGGCATTGAACAATGCCCTAGAAGAAATGGACTTAACTGATATATATAAAGCCTTTCACCCCAAAGAAGCTAACTAAGCATTCTTTTCAAATGAACATGGAAAATTTTCAAACATAGAACATTTGATAGGACACAAAACAAGCCTCAACAAATTCAAGAAAATTGAAATCATATCAAGTATTTTCTCTGACCACAAGGGACTGAGATTAGAAACCAACCAAAACAAAAAACCCACACACACTCAAAATCATGGAGATTGAATAGCATCCTATTAGACAATGAATGTGTCAAGAATGAGATTAGGGAAGAAATGAAAAAGTTTCTTGAAACAAATGAAAATGAACTTACAACAACCCAAAACTTATGGGACACTGTGAAGGCAGCCCTGAGAGGGAAGTCCATAGTGACACAAACCTACCTTAAAAAGACAGAGACACTTCAAAAAAAACTACATAACCCTACATCTACAAGAACTCGAGGAACAACAACAAAGACAGCCCACAGCAAGTAGAAGGAAGGAAATAACCAAGATCAGAGCAGAATTAAGCAACATAGAGACAAAAAGCACAATTCTAAGAATCAATGAATCCAGGAGCTGGTACGTTGAAAATATAAACAAAATCGACAAGCCTTTAAGTAGGCTCATTAAGAAAAAAACCAAGAGGACCCAAATAAACACAATCAGAAAAGAAAGAGGAGAGTTTACAACTGATACCACAGAAATACAAAGGATTGTAAGAAACTACTGTGAAGAACTGTATGCCAAGAAATTTGAAAACCTAGGTGAAATGGACAAATTCCAAGAAAAATACAAACTTCCAAAACTAAATGAAGAGGAAGCAGAAGGCCTGAACCAACGAATAAGAGCAGAAAAAATTGAAGCAGTAATCAAAAAACTCCTGACACACAAAACCTCTAGACCAGATGGTTTCACAGGAGAATTCTACAAAGCATTCAAAGAAGAACTAACACCTATCCTTCACAGACTACTCCAAATATCCAAAATGATGGAAGACTCCAAACTCCTTTAATGAAGCCAGCATCATCCTAATCCCAAAATCAGAAAAAGACACAAAGAAAGAAATCTTCAGGCCAATATCACTGATAAACATAGACACTAAAATCCTTAACAAAATACTGGCGAACCATATCCAGCAATACATGAAAAAGATCATACACCATAACCAAGTGAGATTCATCCCAGGGATGCAAAGACGGTCCAATACTCGCAAATCAATAAATGTAATACATCAAATAAACAAAAGCAAAGAAAAAAATCACATGATCATATCAATAGATGCCAAAAAAGCTTTCTATAAGGGACAGCACCCATTTATGATAAAAACATTCAGCAAAGTGGGAATAGAGGGAGCATTCCTCAACATAATAAATGCCATATAGGAGAGACCTACAGCCAACATTATACTCAATGGGCAAAAACAAAAGTCTTTCCCACTAAGACCAGGAACAAGACAAGATGTTCCACTATCACGACTTCTATTCAACATGGTATTGGAAGTTTTAGCTACAGCAATCAAACAAGAAAATTAAATAAAGACATCCAAATTAGAAAGGAGGAAACAAAACTGTCATTGTTAGCAGATGACACGAGGGTATACATAGAAAATCCTATAGACTCTGCGAAAAAACTACTTGACCTAATAAATGAATTTGGCAATACAGTGGGATACAAAGTCAATATCCAGAAATCAAAGGCATTTTTGTATACCAACAATGAAACATCAGAAGCAGAAATCAGGAAAAAATCCCATTTGATATAGCAACAAGAAAAATAAAATATCTAGGAATAAACCTTTCCAAGGAGGTAAAAGACTTGTACTCAGAATACTACACTACACTGAGGAAAGAAATCATGGAAGACACAAACAAATGAAAACATATACCGTGCTCATGGATTGGAAGAATCAACATCATTAAAATGTCCATTCTACCCAAAGCAATTTATAGATTCAATGCAATCCCTATCAAAATACCAATGGCATATTTTACAGATATAGAACAAACACTAAAAAAATTTGTATGGAACCATAAATGACCTGGAATATTTGTTGCAATTTTGACAAATAAGAGCAAAAAAGGAGGGATCACAATACCTGGTATCAAACTGTATTAAAAGGCCAATGTAATAAATAGCCTGGTCCTGGCATAAAAACAGGCAGATAGACTAATAGAAAAGAATAAAGAGCCCAGAAATAATCCCAAGTCTCTATGGTCAATTAATATTTGACAAAGAGGAAACGGGCAAACAATAGAGTAAAAATAGCCTCTTCAACTAATGGTGTTGGGAAATCTATACAGCTGCAAGCAAAAAAATGAAATTTGAGCACCAACTCACACCATACACAAAAATAAATTCAAGGTGGATAAAAGACTTAAATATAAGTTGTGATGCCATAAAAGCCCTAGAGGAAAATATTGTAGGAAAATCTCAGACATTCCATGCAGCAACATCTTCAATGATATGTCCTCTAGAACAAGGGACATAAAGTAAACAATAAACAAATGGGACCTCATCAAAATAAAAAGCTTCTGCAGGGCTAAAGAAAACAGTATTAAAATAAAAAGAGAACCAACCGTATGGGAAAACATATTTGCCAATGATACCTCAGACAAGGGTTTGATCTCCAAAATATATAAAGAACTCACATGACTCCACTCCAGGAAGACAAAAAACCCAATTAAAAAATGGGCAAAAGACTTGAACAGACACTTCGCCAAGGAGGACATGCAAAAGGCCCAGAGACATATGAAAAGATGCTCAACAGCATTAGCAATCAGAAAGATGCAAATTAAAACCCCAATGAGATACTATGTCACACTAGTCAGAATGGTCATAATAAACAAAGCAACAGACAAGTGTTGGAGAGGCTGTGGGGAAAAGGGAACCCTAGTGCAGTGTTGGTGGGAATGCAGACTGGTGTAGCCACTGTGGAAAACAGTATTGAATTTCCTCAGAAAACTCAAAATGGAAGTACCTTTTAACCCAGCAATTCCACTACTGGGAATATACCCTAAGAACCCTGAAACACCAATCCAAAAGAACCTGTGCACCCCAATGTTCATAGCAGCACAATTTACAATAGCCAAGTGCTGGAAGCAACCCAAGTGCCCATAAGTAAATGAGTGGATCAAGAAACTATGGTACATCTACACAATGGAAGTTTAAGCAGCAGAGAGAAAGAAGGAGCTTATACCCTTTGCAACAGCATGGATGGAACTGGAGAGCATTATGCTAAGTGAAGCAAGCCAGGCAGTGAGGAACAAATACCATATGATCTCACCTTTAACCGGATCATAACCAACAAAAGCAGAAAGCAAGCAAAACATAACCAGAGACATTGAAATTAGGAACAGTCTAACAATAGACAGGGGAGAGGGTACAATGGGGAGAAGCGTTTTCAGGAATCACTGTAGAGGACACATGGACAGAACTAAGGGGGAGGAAGGAAGCTGGGGGGGAAGGTGGGGCTGGAGGGGAAGGGAGGAGGGGAGGGGAGAGGATACAAATAACTGTAATTGAACAAAAAACATTAAATTTAAAAAAAGAAACTATGGTACATTTACACAATGGAATTCTGCATAGCAGAGAGGCAGAAGGATCTATACACTTTGCCTAGCATGGATGGAACTGGAGAGCATTATGCTAAGCAAAATAAGCCAGGCAGTGAAGGACAAATGTCATATGATCTCACCTTTAACTGGAACATAATCAACAAAAGAAATAAGCAAGCAAAATATAACCAGAAACATTGAAATTAAGAACAATCTAACAATAGTCAGGGGGCAGAGGGGAGGGGACTTTGGGGAGAAGGGTTTTCAGGAACCACTATAGAGGACACATGGACAAAACCAAGGAGGAGGGTGGAAGCAAGGGAAGGAAGTGGGATTGAATGGAGTGGGGTGAAGTGGGGGGGAGGGGAGAAAATGCAGTCAACTCTAATTGAAGAAAAATAAAGTAATTTTAAAAAATTAAAAAATTATTTTTTTAAAGATTTTATTTTTATTTATTTTTAGAGAGAGGGAAAGAGAGGGAGACAGAGAGGGAGAGAAACAGCAATGTATGGTTGCCTCTCACATGGCCCTCACGGGGACCTGGCCTGCAACCTAGGCATGTGCCCTGACTGGGAATCGAACCAGGACCCTTTGGTTCCCAGCCCGCACTCAATCCACTAAGCTACACCAGCCAGGGCAAAAAATTATTTTTAAAAAAAGGTAAAATCCCACACAAAAACAGGAGAACCAAAGGCATTGGTGAATAATATTAACTGTTACCACAGGCTCCAAATTTTTAGCCATAATATCGTGATCTGTTTGTTCATGAAACTAGAATATTGACTATAATGTTGGTTAGCTGTGTCTGTTAAGTATTACTAATCCCTAGAGAAAGCTCTAACTTAAGGTTTAATAAAGACACAAAAGTGAATGACTGAGAAAAAGTAAGTCCTTAATAAAGAAACTTTTCATGCTGTAAAAAAAAACAATAAAGTAATTTAAAAATTATTAAAAATAACAATAAAATGGTTCAAAAACTTAAAATAAATAAATACCTTTAAATGTAAAAAATGAAAAGAAATAAAGGTGGTGAAGTAATAACTGGTATCTCAGAAATACAAAGAATTGTAAAAAAAATACTATAAACAGATGTCAACAAGGACAAAAAATTGAACAAGGGCAAAATAGACAAATTCATAGAAATATATAATCTTCCAAAACTCAATAATAAACATCAGAAAACAACAAGTAATAAAACTTAAGCAATAATCCAAAAACTCCCTGCAAACAAAAGCTTTGAGCTAGGTGGCTTCATAGACATAATTTACCACACAATCAAAGAAAATATTATACACTAACACTAACAAATACTCCTCAAACTATTCAAAAATTTGAAGAGAGGGAAGACATCCAAGCTCTTTTTAAAGGCCAGCATTATCCTATTTTCAAAACCAAATGAAGACATTATGAAAAAAATTATAGGTCAATAGTATTGATAAACAGAGATGGTAAAATTTATAACAAAGTATTAGCAAATGGATCCCACAATACATTTAAAACTGATACACCATGACCAAATTTGATTTATTGCAGGAGTGCAAGTTTGGTACCATATTTGCAAATAACTAAATGTGACATTTCACGTAAATGAAAGACAAAAATCACATGATCAATGTCTCAGGTTATATTCTGCTTGTTTGTTTGTTGTTTAGTTTCCACTTTTAGGTGATATCATATGGTATTTGTCTTTCACTGACTGGCTTATTTCACTTACCAAATGAAGAACTAATTGACAGGGACTTCCGACAAGATGGCGGCATAGGTGAACGTGCCGTGTCTCCTTGCACAGCCAAACAAGGAAAAAAAAAGAAATTTATCTAAACAAAAATAGCCAGAGCTGACAGAAAATCGAATTGAGAGGAAGTCTGACAACCAAGGAATTAAAGAAGATACATTCATCCAGTCCGGTGAGCCGGGAGGAGCAGGGCGGAGGGAGAGCGCTCGGCAACTCTGCAGCGAGCTGGTGAACAGACGGCAGGACCGCGGTTAGAGGGGCGGTTCCCGTGGGGCTGCAGCACACCCAGACGGGGGTGCCTAACCAAAGCGCGGCCAGCGCCCGGCTCATCCAGACCCAGCGGGGCTGAGACTGGTGGACCGGGCAGGTCCGCCATTCGTGTGCAGACAAACTGGGAGAGAAAGCAGGGCGCAACCCATCGGCACAGATTGAGAGCACCTGTGAGGGTGGAGTCAGCCACGGGAGGAACTACCAGCCTCACAGGAGAGTTTGTTGGGGAGATCCACGGGGGATTGGAGCTGTGCAGCCCATCCACTGACCCCAGAGCGACCCCCAGAGCCAGCACAGAGGGGCTCAAATTGCTTACAGAAGGCGGTGTGGGTGCGGAGAGTGGAGCAGGCGCCATTGTACTCTCAGGTCCTGCCCCCACAGTCTATGTCACAACACAGTGACAGTGAGTTTCCCTGCCGAGGTGAACCCCAAGGCTCCACCCTCCTTACAGTAACAGGCGCACCGAGGAAAAAAAAATGGCCCAGAGAAAGGAACAGATCAAAACTCCAGAACTAACCGACCAAGAGATAGACAACCTATCAGATGCACTGTTCAAAACCCTAGTAATCAGGATGCTCACAGAAATTGATGAAAAATTATCGAAATTGCTTGAACAAATGAGGAGAGATCTGCAGAGAACCAATAGGGATAAGAAAGAAACTGGGACTCAAATCAACAGAGTGGACCAGCAGAAAGAAAAAAAACATCCAACCAGAAAAGAATGAAGAAACAAGAATTAAAAAAGCAGAGGGGCTCGAAAACCTCCAGGACATCTGTAAATGGCCCAACATATGGATCATAGGGCTGTCAGAAGGAGAAGAAGAAATCCAAGGAATTGAAACTTATTTGAACACATAATGATGGAGAATTTTCCGAAGCTGGTGAAGGTAATAGACTTTCGGGAAGTCCAGGAAGCTCAGAGAGTCCCAAAGAAGTTGGACCCAATGAGGAACACACCAAGACACATCATAATTACATTACCCAAGATTAAAAATAAGGAGAGAATCTTAGAAGCAGCAAGAGAAAAGGGGACAGTTACCTACAAAGGAATTCCCATAAGACTGTCAGCTGATTTCTCAAAGAGACTTTCCAGCAAGAAGGGGCTGGAGAGAAGTATTCCAAGTCATGAAAGGCAAGGACCTACATCCAAGAATACTCTATCCAGCAAAGTTTCATTTAGAATGGAAGGGCAGATAAAGTGCTTCTCAGATAAGGTCAAGTTCAAGAAGTTCATCACCACCCAGCTTTTATTGTATGGAATGTTAAAGGGAGTTTTATAAAGTATGGAGGAATATCAACAGGGGAATGGTAAGGGGAGAGAGTGGGAACAGGGCACAGAATAAGTAGCATAAATGGTAGGTAGACAACAGACAGGGGGAGGTTAAGAATAGTATAGGAAGTGCAGAAGCAGAAGGACTATGTGTATGACCTAAAGGGTGGGGAAAGGGGGTGTAAGGGGGGGTGCAAGAAGGGGGGGGAAGAGTGGGACAACTGTAACAGCATAATCAATAAAATATAGTTAAAAAAAAGAACTAACTGACAGTACCCAGGGGGTAGTTGGGAGAGGATAATAGGGGAAAAAGGGAAAAGGGTTTTCAGGAGCATCTATAAAGAATGCATATACAAAACCAAAGGAGGGTAGGATCAAGGGTGGAAGTGTGGATGGTTGGGGTGGGGAGGGAGTAGAGGGGAAAATGGAAACAACTCTACTTTAACAGCAATAAAATATATATATATGCATACACACATATACACACACACATATATACATATATATATAATACATACATATATATACATATTTTAAAAAGGAAGATAAACAATTTTTCCTGGTCATTTACTAGATACAGAAAAAGCATTTGATAAAACTCAGCACACATTTATAATAAAAACTCTTAGCAAAGTGGAAATTGAGTATTGTTCCTCAACATAATAAAAGTTATATATGACAAAAGCCTAAAGCCAACATCACACTTAATGTGCCAAAACTAAATGCATTTGCCTTAAGATCAAGAACAAGACATGGTAGTCCACTTCATCACTCTTACTCAAAATAGTACTGGAAGTCCTAACCTCAGTGATCAGCCAGGAAGAAAAAAATTTTGAAAAAACACAAAAATTGCAAAGTAGGAAGTAAAACTGTCATTATTCCCAGATGACACGATATTTTATATAGAAAACTCTACAGACTCCACCAAAGAACTATTAGATCCAACAGATGAAGTCAGCAAAGTAGATTAGAAAATTAATATCCAGAAATCAGTAGCATTTCAGACACTAATATTAAACTATCAGAAATAGAAACTAATAACGCAATCCCATTTACTATTGCAACAAAAAATTGTAATAAAGTACCTAAGAATAAACTTAATCAAGGGGCTAAAAGAACTGTACTAAAAAAAAAAACCTATTGGATATTAAAGAAAGAAAAAGTGGAAAATACAAGAGGAAGCATATACCATGTTCATGAATTGGAAGAAATAACATTATTAATATGCTCATATTACCCAAAGCAATCTACAGATTCTACAAAATTCCTATTAAAATACCAATAGCATATTTCACAGAGCTAGAACAAATTTTACAAAAATATATGGGAACAAAAAAAGATGCCACATAGCCTCAGAAATATTTTCAGTATATTTTATTGAGTATGCTATTACAGGTTTCCCATCTTTTCTCCCCTTTATTACCCCACTCCCTGAACCCCGCCTCACCCTCCAGAATTTGCCCCCTTAGTTCACGTCCATGGGTTGTACATATAAATTCCTTGCCTTCTCTGTTCCCTATACCATTCTTAACCTCTCCCCATCCATGTTATGCCAACAAATTATGCTTCTTATTCCCTATAACTTTCCCCTCATTCTTCCCCTCCACCTGCTCATGGAAAACCCTTCATGTGATTTCCATTTCCTTGATTCTGTTCCTGTTCTAGTTGTTTGCTTTGTTTGTTTTGTTTTTGTTTTCTAGGTTCAGTTGTTGATAGTTGTGAGTTTATTGTCATTTTACTCTTCATAGTATTTTTATCATATTCTTTTCTAAATAAGTCCTGTTAACATTTCGTATAATAAGGGCTTGGTGATAATAAGGGCTTTATCTTATCTAGGAAGCACTTTATCTGCCTTTCCATTCTAAATGATAGCTTTTCTGGATAGAATAATCTTGGATGTAGGTCCTCGCCTTTCACAACTTTGAATAGTTCTTTCCAGCCCTTTCTTTCCTGTAAGGTTTCTTTTGAGAAATCAGCTGATAGTCTTATGGAAACTCCTTTGTAGGTAACCGTCTCCTTTTATCTTGCTGCTTTTAAGATTCTCTTCTTATATTTAATCTTGGGTAATGTAATTATGATGTGCCTTGGTGTGTGCTTCCTTGATTCCAAGTTTTTTGGTACTCTTTGAGCTTCCTGGACTTCCTGGAAGTCTGTTTCCTTTGCCACATTAGGGGAGTTCTCCTTCATTATGTTTTCAAATAAGTTTTCAATTTCTTGCTCTTCTCCTCCTTCTGGCACCTTATGATTCAGATAGTGGAACATTTAAAGTTGTCCTGGAGGGTCCTCAGGCACTCCTCCTTTTTTTGAATTCTTGTTTCTTCATTCTGTCCTGGTGGAATGTTTACTTCTTCCTTCTGCTCCAAACCATTGATTTGAGTCCCGGTTTCCTTCCTGTCACTCTTGGTTCCCTGCACATTTTTCTTTATTTCACTTTTCATACCCTTCAGTTTTTCTCCCACTTTTCAGCCATACTCAACCATTTCTGTGAGCATCCTGATTACCAGTGTTTGAACTCTGCATCTGATATGTTGGCTATCTCTTCATTGCTAATTGTATTTTTTCTGGAGCTTTGATCTGTTCTTTCATTTGGGCCATTGTTTTTGTTCGTTTGTTTGTTTTTTGCCTGTTATTTAGTAAGCAGGGTGGGGAAGAGCCCTAGGTATTCACCAAGTCAGGGAAACCTACTTTAGCTGCATTGTGATGCTATGTAGAGGAGGAGTCTGAAATGGAATAATGCCGAATGACACTGCTTGCTGAGCTCTTGGCCAGCTCTCAGTCACTTGCTCTGCTACCCAAAAGCAAATTGGGGTCTTTTGGAGCTGATTCCCAGGTGGGTGATTTTGTATATGTTCTAGGACCCTGTGGGTCTCTCCAACGAACTCTCCTGGGAGGCTGGGAATTTCTCCTGCTACCTCAAACCCTACAGGTTTTTTCAGTCATAGGTTTTGAGGCTATATTTCCCTGTACTGGAATCCTGGGTTATGCAGTCTGTCCTGCTCCTCAGTTATTCCTCTGGGTTTATCCACATGCAAATGTGGGTCCACATGCTCCGCAAGCCACCACCTTGCCCATTCCACCAGCTGCCACCTTGCCTGCCTCAGTCCTCTGGCTGCCATCTAGCCATGAGTCCTCTCCACCCTGGCTGCCCATCTCCACAACTAATGCTGTTCTAGATGAATGTTTCTCTTTAATTGATTGGTTGTCAGACTGCCATACAGTTCAATTTTCTGGCAGGCCTGGTTAATTTTTGTTTTTAAATTTGTGGTTGCCCATCCTTTGGTTGTGCCAAGAGGCAAAGTGCGTCTACCTATGCCTCCATCTAGGCAAGATGTCTGGTCTTTTGTTCTGAGGTGGGTCTCTTGTAGGAAGCATATGTGTGGGTCATGCTTTCCTATCCATTCAGCTACTCTATGTCTTTTGACTGGCGCATTTAATCCATATACATTTATGGTAATTGATAGGTACTTATTCATTGCAATGTTACTCCCTTTGTAGCTCTGTTTCTCTCTCTCTCTCACTCTTGTTCTTCCTTTTTATAAAGCAGCCACTTTAGCATATCTTGCAGTGCTGGTTTGGTGGAGGTGTATTCTTTCAGACTTCTTTTGTCTGGGAAACTCCTTATTTCACCTCCCATTTTAATTGAGAGTCTTGGTTGTGGGCCTTTGCTTTTCATTACTTGGAATATTTCTTGCCATTCTCTTATGTATTACAGTCTTTCCACTGAGAAGTTAACTGCTAGACTTATCAGGGCTCATGTGTATGTTACTTCCTGTTTCTCCCTGGCTGCCTATAAAATTCTTCTTTGTCTTTGAATTTTGCCATTTTAATTACAATGTGTCTTAGAGTGGGCCTCTTGGGTGCCTCCAGATTGGGACTCTCTGTGCTTCCTGGATTTGTGTGACTTTTTCTCTTATCATTTAGGGAAGTTTTTCCATCATTACTTTTTCAAACGGATTTTCTATCCTTTGATGTTTTTTCTTTTTCCTTCTGGATTCCCTATTATACAAATATTATTACCTTTCATGCTGTCCTGCTGTTCCCTTAACCCCTATTCATCTTTTTTTGTTTTTTCCTTTTCTCGTTCTTTGTGTGAGTTTATTTCTACCATGTCCTCCAGTTCTCTGATTCAATCTGCTGCTTCATCTAGCCTGATTTTGATTCCTTCTACTGTGTTCTTCAATTCAGAAATCGTATTCTTCATTTCCTCTTAGCTCTTGTTGATAGTTTCTATTTCCTTTTCCATGTCAATATAGTTTGCCCTAAGATCCTCATAGTTTCCCTGTAGTTTTTGGTAATTCTCAGTGAGCTCATTGAGCTTCCTTATAACCATTGTTTTGAACTCAATATGTGATAGTTGACTTGCTGCATTTCATTTAGCATTTGTTTTGAAGATTTCTCCTTTTGTTTGGGGGATGTTTTATCAGTTTTTCCATTGTTTGTGATGTTGGGGACCGCTCTGTGTGGTTTTGGAGACTGTAACTTCATGAGAGCATGCCTTGAAAGAGGCCATTAAGTCTCACTGGAAAGCCAGGAAGTGAAGGTGGCAGACACCATATGACACTAACATCCAGGGTTCCCATGGGAAATCAGGCCTGATAAATAAATACATTGTATCCTTTGAAGCTTGCTCTGTTTTGTGATAACCCTGTTGATATAAACCAGATGATTAAGTTCAAAGCATAAGGACGAACTCCTTGCGTCACGAAATACGACTTTATAACCATCTGGCATCAGCATGTCTCACATACCCTGAGGCATATCTCTGTGTTCCTTCAATTGTTATCTATAGATAATACCTGTTGACATTGATGAGCCAAGCACGCACACTGTATACCCTTGCACATTCCAATCCTAATAAAAGCCCTTTCAGAGAAGGGCTCAGGACATTCTCCACTAGAGGGAATCACCACCCCCTTTTCCACCAGTACAACAGATTGTGTCCAGGACCACTAATTCTCATCTGCAGCATCCAGGAGAGCTCTGTGGGACCAGGCATCCCACATCTGGCATCTGAACAGGAACCCCTGAATCAGGACCTACATTGGCCAGAGGCTATGAGCCATCATCACAGAAGGCACATCTAGATAGATGGGATTTGGCACCTTTCATTCCACATAATGGACAGCAGCAACCAGCACTTTGGGTTATGCCGCTGGTATGTCTAAAACAAGGGAAAGGGGATTTCTTCTAGGGTCACCTCTCTTGCGGCTATTTTGCATTAGATAAGTGGAGCCAGGGCTGCTTGCTTTCTTATGTTTTTGGGAAACTTTGTTTGATGTTTGTTGTTTTGTATAACCCTAGGATCTTCTGCCTCTGCTTCTTGGGCTGTACCATTTGAGTCTTTAAAGGTTATTCACTGTGCTGGTTAGTGTGAGATAGTGTCTCTGCTCTTTTGGCTTTTGTTTATTTCTGGTACCAGTTAGTATCAGATAATATCTCTGCTATTTGAGATTCATTCCATTTATGTTGTCAGGGTCATTTGTAGTACCAGGTGGTATGAGATAAGATTCTAAGGCTAGTGTATCATTCCCTCCTTTTAGAGGATT
This sequence comes from Micronycteris hirsuta, assembly GCA_004026765.1. NCBI lineage: Eukaryota > Metazoa > Chordata > Mammalia > Chiroptera > Phyllostomidae > Micronycteris > Micronycteris hirsuta. The sequence goes on from PVJI01019313.1 coordinate 27,282, forward strand.
TAATTTGAGAATACTAGTTTGCTTGAATTTTGTCTTTGCTTTAGGTTTTGCTTTTGTTCCTGTTTTGAAAGGAACAGCTCAGTCTCAGTCTCGAAATGTTTTGCAAAATCTCTATTTGTAAATAGAATGAGATCTCTAATGTTGTTACATCATAAGGATTCTACTCAGAAAGTATTAGTTTTTGATTACTTTATTGTTCTTCAATTACAGTTGTCTGCATTTTCTCCTCTCCCTTCCCCCCTACCTCATCCAAACCCACCTCCCTCTCTTGCTTCCACCCTTCCCTTGGTTTTGTCCATGTGCCCTTTATAGTAGTTCCTGAAAACCTTTCTCCCCACAATCCCCTCCCCCTCCCCTCTGGCTATCGTTAGAGTGTTCTTAATTTCAATGTCTCTGGTTATACTTTGCTTGTTTTTTTCTTTTGTTGATTATGTTCCAGTTAAAGGTGAGATCATATGGTATTTGTTCCTCCTCACCTGGCTTATTTCACTTAGCATCAAAGAAAGAATTTAAATTGATTGTTTTTTTTTTTTATAAATTTTTTTTTTAAGATTTTTTATTTATTTATTTTCAGAGAGAGGAGAAGGGAGGGAGAAAGAACAATGTTTGGTTGCCTCTCACATGGCCCTCACTGGGGACCCGGCCCGCAACCCAGGCATGTGCCCCGACTGGGAATCGAACCGGGACCCTCTGGTTCCCAGCCCGCGCTCAATCCACTGAGCTACACCAGCCGGGCAAATTGATTGTTTTAAGAGGGAAAAAGATCTCGCTCCCGTCTCAGACAGTAACAAGTTCAGGAAGAAAAACAATGAGAAAATGTGTCTTTTAAGCTCTCTGAATCCTCCTTCTGGAGGCCCAGAAACTGCTTTGGTCCTGGGAAAAGGCCATGCCATGCCTGGTGTCTCCTCTCTCCCTCTTCTCCAGCCTCCCTAAAGTTGTCAAGGGCACTAGATAATGAGACAGCTCACTTTTGAGCATGCTAAAGGAATGCAGTAATCACCAAGAACCTTTAAAACATGTAAATGTATTTGCCAGTAGGGAAGAAACTTTCTGAAAGTTATGAAATGTGTTCATAAATTTGTCAGTCTAAACCATGCTACTTATTTTTAGTTGTCACTGAAATCATTAAGTTGAGATTTTAATTAAATTGGGAAAAATATGTGGTTTTGGTAATGAAAGGTATAAATTATTGCATTATATCTTGAAAAAGTACAATTGGATGTGAGTTATTCTACGGTTGGTTATGTATGGATGATTTAAAAGGGCAAACTAAAATGAGCTAGAATAGTGGAAGAAGGATTGTGTAAGTTACAGGGGTTCTCTCTAAGTTCAAGAGGGTTTGTGTAAGTCACAGAGGGTCTGTACAAATTGAAGGAGGGTTGTATAAGGGAAAACGAAAAAAGAAGGAATTAAGAAAGTGAAAGAAAAGAAAGAGAAAAATTAAGAATGTGAAGGATTGTGAAGGAGAAGGGTAAGAAGGAATAAAGGAAAAAAATATATATATATGACACATTTATGTGTAACATGGGAAGAAAGGATATTAGAGTGAATAATTAAAGAAGGGGAGTAGAAGTGGAAAAGAATTAAGGAGGAAAGTGGGCATCTAAGTCTTTTAAACACTGAAAATTCTAAACCTAGGAGCTACCAGGTCCAGAGAACAATAGGGCAATTAACTCGCTCCTCAAACTCATTACAACTTGCAGGAACAGCAGGGGGCCTTTCTTTCCAAGCAGAGGGAAAAAAGTAACACTTAAAACTCAGGCTATTTTTCAGCTGCTACTTGGAGCCTCATTCAAACCAGGCAACCAAGAGTTGTCCACTGCAAACCAGGCAGCCAAGGGTTAGGGGCTTAAAGGTGATAGAAGAGGAGCCCTGGAAAAAGGCAAGGGTCAGACCTCTGGGGCTAAACAGGAAAAAGTGACAGGAAAAAGTAAAAGGGCTGCTAGGGGCCATAGCTAATAGCTATGGCATGACTCCATTGGATTGGAAAGTTCTAATTAAAACCTTGGTAACACCAGTTTACTAATGTATATGCTACTTTAAAAGGAGACGCCAAATTAACTTCACTGAGGTGTCTCTACCCACTCACACAAGCTGAGCTAAGTCTTGTCAATCAAGCAATTCAAACTAGACAGTTAACCCCAAAATTTGAAATCATTAAATAGCTTTTCCTCCATCACCAGCCACAAAGGAACTGTTAATTTACTAACTAGGGGAAGAGGGTATGCTTATGTCTCCTCTCCAGAGGACTGTTGCAGCTGCTGGCAAAAAGGGTGAAGCCACATCATAGAAAAGACTACCTCATTCTGCAACACACCTCAATTCCATTAGGCTCCCCCAATCCAGGAAGAAATAGTATGGATGATGAAGATGCTCTTGTCACTTGCCAACAACTCACTTGTAATCCAGGCTTCTCTAAACTGTGTGTTACACCCCTGAAGTGGAACTCCAGTCAGCACTCATGGGAGGAGGTCCAACATTGCTTGCAAGAGGTCTTTTCCACCAATCTCAAGGGACAAATCAATCAACTCCAGCTTGAGCTACATTGACAACTTCAGGACATTAAACAGTTTACTGAACAGGACGTCTTTCAAACCCTGCATGGCAACTTACAGTGGGCTCAATCCAAGGACTTGGTTTGAAGAACTAAATCTGCATGTCTCAGTCATGGGGGCTATAGGATGCCATCTAACCATTGTGGTCTTTTGTGCCTTGAAATGATATACAAATTATTTTCCAGGGATCATATACATGAAAAGCAAGTAGCAGGCTTCATCGGACTTTCCACTATGCCTGCCATAACAAACAAAAAAGGGGGAGATGTTGCAGACCACTCTGTGCGGTTTTGGAGACTATAGCTTCATGAGAGCAGGAATAAATAGAGGCCAATAAGTCTCACTGGAAAGCCAGGAAGTGCAGGTGGCAGACACGACCTGTCAGTAACACCGAGGTTTCCCATGGGAAATTAGGCCTGATAAATACATTGTATCCTTTGAAGCTTGCTCTCCTTTTCGATAACCCTCTTGATATAAACCAGATGATTAAGTTCAAAGCATAGGGATGAACTCTTTGAGTCATAAAATAGGACTTTATTTTTATTTTTTTTATTTTATTTTATTTTTGTTCAATTACAGTTATTTGCATCCTCTCCCCTTCCCTCCTCCCTTCCCCTCCAGCCCCCCCGCCCCACGCAGCCTCCCTCCTCCCCCTTAGTTCTGTCCATGTGTCCTTTACAGTGATTCCTGAAAACGCTTCTCCCCATTGTCCCCACCACCCTCTCCCATGTCTATTGTTAGACTGTTCTTAATTTGAATGCTATGGTTATGTTTTGCTTGCTTTCTGCTTTTGTTGGTTATGATCTGGAAAAAGGTGAGATCATATGGTATTTGTCCCTCACTGCCTGGCTTACTTCACTTAGCATAATGCTCTCCAGTTCCATCCATGCTGTTGCAAAGGGTATAAGCTCCTTCTTCCTCTCTGCTGCGTAGAATTCCATTGTGTAAATGTACCATAGTTTCTTGATCCATTCATTTGTAGATGGGCACCTAGTTTGTTTCCAGCACTTGGCTATTGTGAATTGTGCTGCTATGAACATAGGAGTGCAAAGGTTCTTTTGAATTGGTTTTTCAGGATTCTTAGAGTATAATCCCTGTAGTAGAATTGCTGGGTCAAAAGGGAGTTCCATTTTCAATTTTCTGAGGAAGTTCCATACTGTTTTCCACAATGGCTGCACCAGTCTGCATTCCCACCAACAGTGCAGTAGGGTTCCCTTTTCTCCACATCCCCTCCAACAGTTATCTGTTGCTTTGTTGATAATGGCCATTCTGACTTGTGTGAGGTGGTATCTCATTGTGGTTTTAATTTGCATCTCTCTGATGGCTAATGATGTTGAGCATCTTTTCATATGATTCTGGGCCCTCTTTATGTCTTTTTTCGAGAAGTGTCTGTTCATGTCTTTTGCCCATTTTTTAATTGGGTTTTTTGTCTTCCTGGAGTAGAGTAGTATGAGTTCTTTGTATATTTTGGAGAT
>PVJI01019314.1:0-31339 GCA_004026765.1 Micronycteris hirsuta
AGGGAAGGACTCACGTCTCCACTGGGGACTACGAGCGACCACGCGTTCCCCCCCCCCCCGCAGAGCGCACGCCAGCTTGCTGAGGCGCGAAGCCGAACCGCCCTGCGTCGGCGCCCCGGCCCGCACTCTGGTCTGCCTGCGCTGAGTGCGTTGTAGTGAACGGGACGCGGCTCTAACCCCCGTCTTCGTTCTCGCACACTCACCCCCAGGTGCAGACTGATTTCAGGTCAGGGTCAGACATAACCCAAGGTCACGTGCGCCCTAACTCTGGGTCAGCCTCGGGCTGAGGATGGACCCAGGATCACACACCCAACCCCGGGACGGGAAAGGGGGGCTCTGCTCCCAACCAGCCCAGCCAGTCCCTGCGGTCCCTGCAGTCCGGCCTTGAGGGGCCAGCACTGAAATGCCCCCTCCAGCTCCCACATCCGGCACTCCTATCCTTTGTGCAATGACCTGGCCGCGTGTGAGTGCATGTGCACAGGGAAACACGCTCGTGTGGGCAGTGAGGGAGACAGGCGAGCCCTGCTTGCACACCAGCCCCTGTGGACGGGGACACGTGGGCCGGAGTGAACTGCCCCCACCTGTGAGCAGTGGCCTCGCTGCCCCATCGCCGAGCCGGGGTTGCAGGCCTGGCTCTAATTAGGCAGTGTGGTGATGGCATCTGCCCAGACGCCGCGGCTTTGATCTCCCTACGGGTCACGTTTCTGCACCGCGGAGCGTGTGGCGCGCCTGCAACAGAAGCCAGGGGACTCCTGTGACTGTCCAGCCTTGACAGAGCTCCTGCGGGGGTCGGGGGGGCCTGGAGGCGCAGAGGCGGGGGACAGGGCAGCAGAGAGGCCCTTGGAAGGTGCAGAGCCAGGAGAGGATGGCAGTGGGGAAGAAACGGGGGGGGCAGGGGGAGAGGACAGTGGGGAGGGGGTGCAGCAGGGAGAGCAGCCGAGGCCGGGGAGCCAGCAGCAGTGCCAGGGGGCTTCTCCGTGTGGGAGGCTGTGCCCCCAGCCCCTACAGGGGCCCTGCTGGTCGCTCCATAAGCAACGAAAGAGAAAACAGGTTCTCTTGTGGGGAGAGGACTAAGCCGAAGTTCAAGTGCAGGTTGGCCAAGCCGAGCTTTCCGTGAGGGGAGGGCCCACAGAATCAGGTCCCCAGGATGCAATGTCGTGCTAGCGGACAAGTTAAAAAAGTGCTCAGATGTTTACCAGAGACAACGTCCCTCCCTCTGCAGCCTCCCTCCCCGTGTGTCAAGGAGCCCCGGGGGGACCCACAGCCCAGGGCCACTCCCCACAGGCAACCATTGCTACAACTTTGGCGAATTTCCCTTCTTCATTTTTCGACAAGGCTTTTGTCATTAGGAAGCCCAGGGTCCACCCATGAACACTTCCAAGTGCTTTGCGCCCTAACCCAAGCCTTTTCCCCGGGGTCCCTGCAACTCTCCCGAACGTCACTTTGCGCTGGATGTGACGTTGTGGCCGGCGGTCGCGTGGCCGTTCTGATCCTGGGCCGCCACCGGCTGCCGTGACCAGCTGTGCGACCTGAGGGGGCGCCGCACCTGCAATGCGCAGGGGCCGCCGGCCGCACGGGGCCAGCGCCCGGCACTGAGGTGCGGGACACCCGGGTCCCGAAGACTGGGTGCACCATAGGAAAACGTCCCGTCGTTTCCCGTGGATTATACTTTCAGACGATGAATGTCCTGGATACAGGGTTTAAATAGAAGGATGGAGTCCAGGGGAGCTGGTTCCTTTTACTGTCTCAGCGAGGCTCCCGGGGAACTGAAAGGGCGCAGTGGGCCAGGCGGCCCCAAATCCTAGGGGCTTTGCTGCTTGTCCCTTGTCTGGCCAGCAGAGGGCGCTGGACAGGCGCCGGGGTGGGTTTCTCTCCCCGGTCCAGGTGCTGCAGTTCTGGCTTCCGGTTTCTGGGGCATGTGGCCCCCCAGTCTTGCCGGTGCCCCAGGACTGCTCTACCACCTGCTTGGCTCCAGACACGCACCTTTGGGGACCCTCTTTCCCTGGAGGCTGCCCCCCTGTTCTGTGAAATTCTTTTCGCCCTTGAGGGTTTGTTCCCATTTCTAGCTACTGATGTCACCTCCATCTCCCTGTTCTCATCACCGGTGGGGTTTCTGTCCCCTGGCTGGGCCCACTGGGCGCAGCAGAAATGAAAACGCGTCACTGAAGCAGCGTCGGGAGTCTCTGGGCTGCCGCCCTGCTCTGCACCCCCAACCCCGCTCAGGGGCGACTTTCCTCTTCTCCGCCGTCTGCCCCCTCCCCAAGCACACACGTCCGTGGTGTGTGCGCCACGCCACCCCGAGACCACCAGCAGGAGGCACTGGATGGGCCGGAGCTAACGAGTGAGAGTCGCGCCCTCTGCCCGTTGGACAAACATGTACCCAGCCCCCGTTGGATAAAGGTGATACGCCAGGTGCAGGCAGGCAGGCCGGCGGGCAGGGGGTCAGGCACGCTGAGCAGGTGTCCAGCGGCTGACCGCCCCGCAGACAAAAATGAAGGGGCGCCAATCACTGCAACAGAAACATTACATTAAAAATGAACCGGCTGGACCACTCTGGGCGCCACATGTGGCCACAGGAAAACGTAGTTTTAGAAAACCAAATAAGCCTTTTGGTGCCTGTCTCTCCTCACTGCAGGGCCCTATGCTCCCCCCGGGCCCCACTCCAGAGTGTCCCCCAGGGTCGCGCTGACCCGAGTTCTGCTCTTGGCCAGCCTCGCTCCGTCTGGCATGGGCCCAGCCCTGTTCCTGGGCTCAGACCGCCCCTCAGTCTCCTTCCCCGGCCACAGGCCGGCCATGCGCCACGGGACCCCACAGGGGACAACCCTGAGGACCCTTTCCCTGAGCAGGGTCATAGCCCCAGACTCCAGCCACAAGAAAAGTGTGAGAGGCTCACAGCATTACCAGCTTCCAGGGAAATTTTAGTTCTAGAATTTCTGATTCTTTGTACAAGATTCCAATTCTTTGCCAAAATTCTCCATCTTATCTCCACATTCCTTGAACGGATGAGTCACGGCTGTTCTAAGCCCACGAGTGGGAGCGGCACCGTCCCTGGGTCTGGCACACACGCCGGCCACGCAAGGCTGTCTCACTCCCTCAGGGGCCTGGCCTTTGCTCTGGCAGCAGGTGGGGAGAGAGACGGCACCCGAGCCAGTTGGAAGCATGGAGCCGGCCTCGTGCGCACTGGGTCGGGCCTGCTTTGCCCGACTCCCAAGACACAGCCTGCAGGCTCCAAGCTGAAAGCATGGGTGTTTCCCAGGGCCCCCCGCCCAAGCCGAACTGCCCCCTGCCCCCGGGTCTGAGTCTGCTCACAGCCTCCCTCTTCCCTGCAACTCACAACCCACAAACCCGCGGAGGGGGGGTGGCACCTGAGGTCAGCTCCCGTCTCAGCACCCCCCTGTGCTCCAGGGTCCCGTCGCTCCGGGGGTGGGGGGGAGGGGCTCTGCGTAACTCGCAGTTGCACACACAACATGCGTACACGCGCTTCTCCAGCCCACGCAGGGCAAACAGACAGAGTGGAGGAGCGCCCCCCCCCCAGCCCCGTCCACGGGGACTGAGAGGGGCCTGCCTGTTTTGTTTGCTTCCTCTCCCGAGACTCACTCTGAGATCTGGAAGCAGAGGTGTGAGGCCTGCAGAATCTGTTAATTACGAGGTAATGACTCTACAGGCTTCACGCCTGCAAATGGAACGTGCTCAGAAGCACAAATTAAGGCCACGATGGACGTGACCTTCCTAAACGTGCGCTGCAGGCCACCCCAGCAGGGCGCCGGGCGCAGGGAAGTCTGGACGGCACAGAACTGAGGACAGGGTCTGTCTGGTCGCCCCAGGTCTGCTCCTGCACGGAGGCCGCCAAGCTGCCGGGCTTGGGGCTTCAGGCCTGGCCTGTCTCCTGGAACGGGGACTTCGCCAGCGCGTGAGGGGAGCGCGTTATGTAAACGGCTATGAGCACAGTTAGGGGCCTGCTCAGAAGTCTCCAGATGGCAGGTTAGCTGAGCCCGGCCCTAACCTCGGATCCTTACTGCAGTGTTGCCTGGGCTTTGACGCGGAAACCCAGGCCCTCTCGGGCCTTCCGCAAACGTCGGGTCAGCGCGCTCCCAGAGGCCTCGGCCCACCAGTCGTCACTGGAGGGTCCCTCATCACTGCCCGGGCCTCAGCCAGGTTCCTCAGTGCAGGGTATGAAAGGTGGGGGCGTGAGGGGGGGTTAGGGAGGTGGGTGTGCAAACCGCACCTCTAAGTTGAACACAGAAAGTTTCATGACTCGATTCTAAGGGGGCTATTTTTTCACTTAACAAGAATAATCACAGTGTCTCGGATATAATTTCAGGACTATTTTTTAAAGAGTCCGCATACCTTGCGCTCAATACCCTGAACAAAATGTTAACAGCGCAGGAAGGTGGCATTATAGCCAGGAGACAGGCTGAAATGGCTCCCCAGTGACGAACGGTGACAGGAGAGGGTCCCCTGTGGGCCGTCCGTCACGTGGGGCCTTGTCTGCCCCACCGGGAACCCAGACGCCCACTTTTCTCTGTCAGCAGTTCCGCGCCTTTTCAAGCGATGCAGATGCGCTTGTCGTGACCGACGCAGAACAGGGTCCCCAGAGCAGGGGACTACAGGGGCGGTGGCGAGGCCGATGCCACGGGAGAATCGACGAAGCAGCTACAGGGCCCGGAACGCAAGCTTCTCCCTGGGAGGCACGGAAAGGGGGTTCCGGTCCAGGCGGCAGCTCCCGGGGCCTGCGCTGAGCTTCTCCAGGGGTCTCAGTGCTCACGTCTGCGTCCACCGAGCAGCCTCGGGCCCCCAGGGGCCAGGCCCCCCGCCTGCGCCTTCCAGGCCCCTTCGAGCGCCGGCCCAGCGCCGCGTCTCAGGCCTTAGACGGACGCGTTAGACTGCCTGAGAAGAGATGAGTGACGTGACCTCCGCGGGCAAGGTCCTTCCACCGTGATTCACGGGGAAACAAGCTGGCGGCTTATCAGCTTCCCCAGGACGGGCCCTCCTCAGCACAAAGGCGCCTTTCAGGGCTGCGAGTGGCAACGCCTTCTCTGGGGTTCCGGGCCTGGCATTTCCAGGGAGCGCGAGGGGTCAACAGCAAAACACACTGGCACGGCCACGTGCCAGGGAGGCTGGCACCGCACCTGCCCGGCCGGGCCCAGCTCCAGGCAGCCCGACCGGAGTCATGAAAGCTCGTAATTCATCCCGAGGAGAATTAAAAACAATCCAATTCGTCAGGTAGGACTGCAGACTGGACTGCTGAATGTCGACCACAGCCCACAGTAGGCAGGAGTCAGGGGCGGGGAGGGGACGGGCGCACCCCGCTTTCCGCAAAGCTCATGCCCCGGGCGAAGGTGAAGGGTCAGCTTCTTGGATTCGGCCACTCCCGTCATGGCAACCTGTCAGCAGAAATGCCTGCACAGAAGGGCCAGTGGGAGTCTCCGGCCTTAATGCAGAAATTCCTTGCCGGCAGCTCCCAGGGTAACTGCCCGGGGCTGACAGGCCGGACAAAGGAGCTGCTTCTCAGGGAAGGACAGGCTGGGGACAGAAGTGCAATCGGCCACCCCAGCCAGTGCTGTGTGCCGCCGGGCATTTCAGTGCGTGCGGAAGAAAACCGAAGGGGCGAGGCTGGGGGAGCTAGGCAGCCGGCCCTCCTGACCCTCCACACCTGCTCTGCCTGGACACAGCGCCCTGCTCCGCCCTCAGGACTCAGGACAGGCGGAAATGTCACCTGAACTCAAAGTAGCCACGGAGCAGACTTCCCGGTGACGGTTTCCAGGCTCATCAGTAACTGGGATTGCCACGCACGGCTGAATGTGCCCACACCGTGCACCGGGCTGTGGAGCACCCCTGGGGGCGGGGGTGGGGGGAGGGCTCAGGAGCAACACAGGAACGGAAATAGAGAGAAAAGCCAATTCTAACATTCACTGGGAGCCACAGAAGACCCCAGAAGTCACAGCAATCTTGAGAAAGAGGAACAAAGCAGGAGGCATCCACTTCCTGACTCCGAACACGTTACAAAGTTACAGTAATCGCAACGGGGCGGAACTGGGGTGAAACACACAAGCGCGTGAATGGCAGTGAATCGAGAGCCAGAAATTAACCCGAGGACGGTCAGGCAGTGTCCGAGCGCTGTGTCAGGAATGTGCGACGGGACGAGGACAGTCCGCGTCACGTGCGGTGCCAGAGAAACTGGACAGCAGTGCAAAAGCATGAAACTAAGCCCTTCTCTCACCCAGCCTCACAAACCCGCTGAAAATACATTAAAGGCTTAAACAAGAGACCCGAATCCATGCGATTCCTAGAAGAAAACGTTGGCGGTGGTGGGGGGGGGGGACAGTCCTTGATACTGGCCTTGGAGACGGCATTTTAGAGGTGACATTAAACCTCAGGCAACAAAAGCAAAAACTAAAGAACTGACCCCACATCAAACTCCAAAGCTTCTGCACAGCAAAGGAAACCGGCAACAGGAGTGAAAAGGAACCCAGGCACTGGGAGGAGGCACCTGCACACCACGCACTGGCTGGGTTACGTGAGGAACTCCCACAGCCCAGTAACACGAAAGCCTGTCGCCCGGTGCGAAGATGGCCACGGAGCCTGGGTGGGGGTTTCTCCAAAGAAGACACGCAAACGTGGCCAACAGATGCACGAGGTGCTCGGCGTCGTGGTCACCGGGGAAACAGACATTACAGCCACATGCGACACCGCCTGGAACCTGCTGGACGGCTGGTACCAAAAAAGAAAGGAAAGAAGTTCCGTGTTGGCATGGCCGGGGAATAAGGAAACCCTCGCACAGTTGCCGGGGATGCAAATCGATGCAGCTGTCACGGAAAACGCTACGAGTGTCCCTTAGAGAGCTGAGCACAAAACCACCCCAGGGTCCGTCCACGCCTCTTCCGGGCACGTGTCCACAGACCACGGAACCAGCGCCTTGGAAGCAGCGCCCCGTGCTCCTGCAGCGTGGCCAACAACGCCACAGGGAAACCACCCGAGCGCCTGTCGACGACGTGTGACCAGATAGTGTGTGCGCACACTACACGTGTGTGCACGTACAGTACACACGGTGCCACACCGCTCAGCTTTGCACAAGGAGACCCTGCCGTTTGCAATGACCCAGAGGAGCCTGGAGGATGCCACGCGGAGTGAGGTGAGCTGACCCGGGAAGCACGGCCGCGCAGCCCCCGCCTGTGTGGGGGCCCTGGACAGTCTCACAGGCAGAGGCGGAGGGCGGAGTGGCCCCAGGGGCAGGGAGGGGATGGAAACTCGGGAGGCGGCGCCCAGCGTGCCGCGTTGTGGTTGCGCAGGTGACTGAGTCCGAGGGCTCCCGTTGGGCACGGTGACTGCAGTCGGCACGGAGCCCCGGCAACGTGCTACAGAGCTGGTGCTCAGCACACACACACACGGCGCACCGTGTCCCACTGAGTCCCGGCCTCCAGCACAGCGTGGAGTGCGCACTGCGTGTCCCACGTGTTAGGGACGAGGTGGTCTGGCACGCTGGGTCTGCAGGACAACGGTGGGGTCTGCAGGCCTGGGGAGATGCCACAGGATGCACTGCCTCCTTTTCCTGTCCCTCTGGGTATGACAGGAACCCCCAAGGCAGCAAAGCCGGGCGGCTCCTCACGCTCCAGCTGCCAGGGAGTTCAGCAGCTGCGACCCCCCGGGGTCACAAACTGCCGGGCTCCTGGTCCTGCGAAGCAGGCTGAAGATGCTCGCCCTCGGAACGGCTGCGGGCTGGTTTCTGCAGAACGCTCTTTTGGCGGAGGAGGGCAGGGGGCTCGCCCTACACGGGCCCCGCCCAGCCCCGTCTGAGCCCGAACTCGGGCGGCTCTCTCCCCAGACGGCCAAGCCCAGAAACCCGGACTCTGTCAGTGTCCCGGCACCAGGGAGCACTCAGCGGCCTGTGGACAAGGGCGCAGTGTGGACAGCAGAGGCGGCGGCTCCCGGGGTCTCGAGCAGTCACGAGAAAGGCGCAGGGAGGGAAAAGCCAGCACTCCGGCGGGAAGACGCTGCCACCAAGCTCCCTGCTTCACCGCACGGTGCTGCCCCGGGAGGCTCAGGACTCCTGGTGTCCAGAGCCACCCGTAACTAAGTCTCGGGCTGCAGTCAAGCCCCCCAAACTCCTGTGCTGTGGGCCTGCCTCTCAGAGTGACTGCCCGGAGAGGGGCTTTGAGGAGGGGACGAGGGCTCAGCGAGGTCACGAGGGCTGGCCCCGCTCTGATGGGACTGGCGGCCTCGCAAAGGAGAAGACAGACCGGGCCTCTCCCCTCGGGGGTGCCCGGGGGCAGCTCGTGCTGTGGACGTGCAGCCGCCAGGCCTGTGACAGATAAACATGGTCTCTGTCACCCAGTGTGTGGGATTCTGCGTGACGGCCGAGCTGGCGCGGACAGCAGAGGTCCAAGCAGCCTGTGGGCTCCTCAACCTCATCCGCCACCGCCCTCCTCTGTGGAACGGGGGCCCCCGCGGGTGGCCGAGGCCAGCACAGCACGGCACAGGGGCCTTTGCTGGGGCTTCCGGGTCCCCCGGCTCAGGGACGGACCCCAGGTCGGACCCAGCGGCTCAGGGCCCCTGCTGATCACCCACGGAGCCCTGCAAACCTGCCCCCCGGAGAGAGGAAGGGCCTCGGAGCACAGACAGCCGCGGGCCTGGCGGAAGTGATTTCCAGAGAAAGTGGATTAATTCTGGTCTCTGTGACAGCCACCGTGTGACAGGCAAGCCAGCCTAAGGAGACAGCTGGTGGGGACGCGGCTGTCCCCGTGGGGGCAAGGCCAGGTATGGACGCAGCCTGGACTTAACGGATGCAAACTAATTAGGAAATGGCAAGGAAGATAAAGAAAGAACCACCACTCAAGGACCGGGCAGTCTGACGGCCCCGGACCTGCCGCGTCTCACGCAGCCCCGCCCACCGGGAAGCGAGGTGGGGGGACTGACGCATAGATGAGCGAGCCAACGAGTACGCCAGGAAACACCCTGGACAGCTCTGCTCGACCCTCGTCCTGGCCCGTGTTCCCTGCCGCCTGCTGTCCCCAGCTTCCGAGCTGGTCCCTGAGGACGCCACACGAGGGGGACCAGCACCGAGCTCCGCAGAGCAGAGGAGGCCAGTGGGCGGACGGTGGTCTTACAAGGGTCCCTGAGGCCACTGCGCCGGCACCACGTCCCGCAAGAAACACCAGGAGCCCGAGTGCAGAGCACGGGCCGTGTGAGAAGCGGCAAGGAGGCGGCCCCTGCGGAGACGGGCCCCGATGGCCCCCTGGTCTGGCAGGGCCAGCCTCCGTACACGGAGCAGCAAGCGCCTGGGTTCAGGCCGCCCCGGCTGCGTCTGTTACAGAGAACGAGTCTGTAGCCTGGCGGACTCCCGCACCCCCAGCTACAAACCCAATCAACACGCAGCAGTCAACTCTCCTACGAATTATAAACCAGAAAAATGCGAAGCGGTTTCTTCTTCTTTAATGGAAATAATAGACTTGAAAGCCTCAGTCCAGGCCCCCTTCTTGTCCCATCCCAACACTCGGCCCAACAAGCTCCTGTCCCTGCCCTCTGGGGTCGCAGTGCCAACAGGCTGCCATCCCGGCCACGGCCTCCCCCAAGCCACAGGCACCCACTGCCCTCGGCACTCCAGGACCCAAGCCGTCCCTTGCTTCCAGAAGTCACAGTTAATGTCACATGGGCGAGTCAGTCTACTGCGATTGTCCTCAGACCCCGCACGGCGTGTTTCAGCCACAGAAGCTTAAATGCGAAGAGCAGTCCATGTGACCACTCCCCAAATGTGAAGAGCCCCTGGGGCCGGCTTCCGGGCTGGGGTGGCCGCAGCCACTCCAGGGCAGGACAGGGGCACCTGTGCTCTGCTCCCCAGGGACTGTCCGGGGAGCTCCCAGGTGTCCTGGCCTCCTGGGGGTTCTGGTCTAGAGAAAGCACAGAAGCCATGCAGAGCCCTGATCTCATCCACCCGTCCCCCTCCCAGGACACCTGTCCCCCTCCCAGGTGGGCCAGGAGAGGGGCAAGGGTCACAGGCTCCGGTCAGCCCCGCCTGTGTGCAGGGTGCCCCCCGTAAGCAGGGTCACGGGGTGCCCAGAGCCCCCTAGGCGCACAGGTTAGAGACGCGTGCAGGTGGGCGGCAGCCAGCACTCGGCAGCAGAGCACCCGGTGCACACGCGGGGCTGCGCCGGGACGTCCTGGCCAGTCTCCAGGGGGACAGGGACGTCTCCGCCGTCGTCTCCTGCCGCGGCCGCCACAGAATCCCAGAACCAGACTCCAGGAGGCCAGACGCCCACCCCGCCCCCTGTGGAGCAGGGCCCGAGGCTCCCGGGTGAGGACGGGCAGCCGGGAGAAGCCGTGGGAACGTCCGCCCTGTTTCATCCGCCGCCCTGCGTGCTGAGTGGCTCTTCGTCACAGGGCATGGCCATGAGGGACACGCGGCTCAGTGCCCAGCTGGGGAAGCAGGCCCCAAACCCTAAGGCTGGAAGGCACATCCCCTCTCTGGCTGGGGGGCCGCGGCTAAACTGGGGGTGTCTGGACAGCCTCCTCCACCAGCCTCTGCACCCCAAACCCCCTGGGAAGCGCCAGTGTCTGGTTTGCGGTCTCACGTCCAGGGCTGGCGCAACGCGGCACTCAATGACCATCAGCAAGGGAAGCAGGGAGAACGAGGGGCCTGGACGAGAGTCTGAGGCCACGGGTCACTGGGGATTCGCTGCGTCGGGTACCCCACACGCCCTGTCGGGGCCCGCACCCTGCGAGCGGCCCAGGCCCACCCTCCGAGGCAGGTCGGCGAGGCCCCCAGGCCCCCTTCCAGTCGACTCATGCCTCGAGTTTCTTAACAACAGACCCTGAAGCACCGGAACCCGGTCCTCCCTCGGCCTCCACCACACACACGTTTCCGAGATGAAAACCAGCTGGCCCTGCTCTCCATCCCCAAGGGCAAGGTCCCCAAAGGTGAGACAGACAGACGGCTATGAAGGTCAGAGACTTAGGCATTGCCGATTCACAAGCGGGTGAGTCTGCAGACTGGGATGAGGAGGGCCTGGGGGTGGGGGCGGTCCCGGTCTGACCGGCTGCAGTTAGAGGCGCCTCCTCTGGCTGCCCCCGAAAGGAGCAGACCGCGCTCTCCTACACACTCCACTCCCCCGTGCCCGCCCGGGGCACGGCCGCAGCAGGCAGCCCACAGGCCCCTGCAGGGGGAGAGGCGGGTGGTCTCACCTCGGGCACACGTCCGGCTCTCCCCATCAGAGCCCTGGCCACAGCCCCTGGGAACACAAGTCAACCTGGGACAGTGTGGCACCGGCAGACAGGGACCACGAGGGCTGGTGCCCCGAGCCCTGCCATCTGGCTTCCTCACGCAGACAAGGGACAGGCTGGCTGGTGCCTGGGGAGGAAGGGCCAGGGAGGAAGGGCAGCTCATCCCGCGTCCAGGGCCAGCGCCGCGCGGCCTCAACGAGTCACGTCCTCTCCCTGCGCCTGCACAGAGCTGAGGGGACCCTGATCGCCTTCCTTCTAAGTCTGGGTCCTGGTGCTTTCTCCGCAGGCTTCCTGCTGAAAAGCACTTGGCTTGGTTCATAGGGACTGACCGCTGAGGGCACCCCAGGCCTGGCCCACTCGGTCCATTCATAGACTCCAACCTGCAAACGTCCAGGGAGACCCAGCGGCAGGACACGCAGGCCCCAGGCCTTGCAGCTCAGCTCCGCACTGGGCGACATGCCCGCCACCGCCTGCCCCCCACCGCCATGCCTGCACCCTCCACGGGACAGGAAGAGTCCAATGGACGTGACATCATCACAATTAAACACCAAGACCAAACCAGCTGGACTTTCCCCCTTTGTTTGCATTTGTATTTACTCAAATACCACCTTCCAGGCGTGTCTGCGCGTGCTCTTTGCGTTGGCCTGAAAACCTCACTGAACGGAGACTGAGTATATATGACTTCACTGTTCACCAGGCAGCACCCAAGACAACGCCACGAGCAGTTAATGATTACTCGCGTCACGGACTCTGCCCTCAGAAGCGTGTGCTCACGCACTTGCCGGGAAAGGCACCCGCACTGCGGGGCCTTGCTCACCCCCAGTGGGGCTGCCAGTCTGCCCGCCCCCAGTGGTGTCCTCCATAAAACCATGACTCTTGGCTACAAATGGTTATAGCAGAAGCCCACGTGAGACGAGGACACTATGTTACACTAGAATACCACATTACAACAGACACTATGTTGCAACCTCTGGTCTAAGCTGTCTCAGCCGCGTGGCGATGGGCAGCTCCTCAGCCACTCCTCGGGGTCCTGCTCCCCTTTACGCACCACTTGTCCCTGTTCCCTCCCTGCCGCTTCACTGTAGCCCAGACCCGGCTTCACATTTTCCACATCATCCATCCACTCCCAGACATTCACAAAGCACCTACTGTGCGCTGCACACCTGCTGACATGCCCAGCGCATACAGACTTCTCGGCCAGACTCTGCCCTCGGTGACCTCGCCCAGCAGGCACGGCCCCCCCAGTGACGCAGAACCCGGGGCGCGGGCTCCCCCGGGCGAGCAGCCTCCACGCTCCTGTTGGTCACGCCTACGTCCTTTATCACCGAGTGGGTGGCCTTCCTCCCCACAGGCAGGTGGCAGATTTTCATTTTACCACATTTTCCTTCATACTGTTAAAGAAGTGTGAGCACTTCCAATAGTGTAAAAATAATCTGGAGGAAGAAAGGGAAGATCCAGCACCCTAGGAAACTGGCAGGATCGTCAGCCTCAGGGCCCCAAAATGTCACCATGTCCCAAACGCAGGGGATTCTTAGAGGGCACCCGGAAGGCCTGTTTCCAGAGCAGAACGTCTGGAAAAGTGCAAGAGCAGAATTGGGAAGAAGGCCCAAATCCCGACATAGGCCTTGATGCCTGTCCCGACCCCCGCAGACAAACCACGAACCCAGACCGTGTGCCATCCACACAAATGCTCTTGTCTCCCTGCCCCCCACAGCCCACCCGCCTGCCGCCCTCAGTTATCCCGACAATGGCGCGCTTTTGTCCGGAACGGCCCCTGGTCCACGGCCCCTGGTCCACAGCCCCTGGTCCACGGTCCCCGCAGACAGACCCAGCGTGGCGAGTGGCTGCTCCCGAGAAGCGGCCCGTCTTGCTGGGGAGGGGAACTCCCACACAAATTCAATCCCAGAACAGGGCCCACGGGCCACAAACAAACAGGGCTGCAGAGATGGGCAGGCGGGGCCGGGGTGCCTGGGAACACACCGTGAAGAGAAGGGGCAGGAAGGGCAACTGGACGCAGCACGGTCACAGGAAAGAGAACGGGGTTTCAGAACAAGAGGGCGGGCGTGACAAGGGAAAGGAGACCGCAGGGACGTCACCGGGGAGCAGGGGAGCACAGGCAGGCACCCCAGCGCGTGAGGGACAGGACGGCACGGTAAGTGAGCCGTGTGTGGCCTGGGAGCATGCACACGCCGAGTCGATGAGAGGGGGTGTGCTTGCTTATCGATCCAGAACAGCACACGGGGGCCCGTCCCGAGCACACCGGGGCGCACGGCCTCCTGCAGAGGCAGCAGGCACACTGGCCACTCGAGGACGCAGTGACCAACACCCTGGGCACAGGGTTCTCATGGGCAGTGGAGACGGGGCCCCAGCTTGGTGCTGTTTTTCTAAAGGTCGGCTTCCAGCGACTGAGCACCTACCATGTGCCCGGCAAATGCTGACTGCCCTGCAGCCCTCGGAGCACCCCCAGCCAGTGCCCCCGCCCCATCACGCCCACAGAGGAAGCAAAGTGTGAGAAGACCTCAGACCTCCTGCGGGCCGGCCCATGCTCCCAGCCCCGTCTCTGGGGCGTCCCTGACCGGAGCGAGTGCAGGCAGACAAGCCTCCAGCATCAGCCGGCCGCCCCCAGATGCTGCTGGACTCCACAGTCTGGCTGGCGCAGGCTCACCGTCCCACGACGGACAGGAAGTCAGACTCTCTAAGTGTGAACAGCCCTGCCGCCTCCCTCCCGTTCCTGCGGCCTGTCCCCCGGGGCGGCCCGTGAGATGCCCTCGGACCTCCGGCCACACCACAGGGCCAGAGGGCGCGCCCGCCTCACCAGCCCACAGCACCACGTCTGGGTCGCCATCTGTGAGGTCGCTCAGGATGAAAGGACCATCGTCACCTCCACAAGCGCCCCCCGCACGAAAGCTCGCTGTATGGAGGCCTGGGCTCGGTCAGAGAGGGGCCCCAGACCGACGATGACCCCGCGACCTACGAAGATGCACCAACAGGCTCTCTGTCGGGCAGAGGGGCTTGCAAGCGGGTGGTGGCCAAAGAAACCCCCCCTGCCCCCATTAAGGGAGTCGAGGACACAGTGGCTTCGTTCTCCCGGCGAGGGGAGCACGCAGGGGTCCTGAGCCAGGTGGTGAAGGCCAGCTGGGAAATCTCACTTGAAAGCAGATGCAGGTGGAAAGGGGGTTGGACGTGGGAGCAGGCAGGTCCCCAGGATGCTGTTCGAGGCTGTGTGTGGGAGCAGCCCACGTGCCCGACACGGAAGTGCCGGCGCGGTGTCTGCGGCAGCCCCAGCAGCGCCATCCCGCTCCAGCGGCTGGCTGCTTCACCTTGGTCTTCTGGAAAACACCTGCCAATAGCTCAGATGGTCACCTCTTGATCAGAAAGAACGAACGAGAAGAAACGTCCCCCCAGAAATGGAAAACGGAGCAGCAGAGTCTACTGGGGGGGGTGGGGGTAGTGAGGAAAGAAGGGCCGCAGGCTCCGGGGACAGGGTCAGGAAGAAAGAGGAGACCGGCTGGATTTGCAGGAGGCTTCCCTTTCCTGGGCTCCCTCTGAAACTGGGGGTTCTCTAGGGAATTGCCAGGAAAGGGAACAGACAACCCAGCTGAATTCAGACAGGAGCCCAGAGAACTCAGTCTCTTGGCTGGTATTCAGCAACACAGACCAAGATTCCGTCTGCGGTGAAGAGGAGGAGGAGGAGGAGGAGGAGCCTGTGCTGGCGCCCAGCAGCAAGAACTCCTGCACACGCACCCTCTCCCCCCTCGCCCAGGAACCCGGGCAGCTCTCTCCCCTCAGAGGCCTCAGCAGCCCCCGGCCCCTCAGCTGGGAGAGCCTGGAGTCCCATCTCCCTTCATCCCACTCCCCGCCGCTTCGGCCTGGGAGGAAGCCCTTCAAGTCCGCCTTCCGATATCTCACACGAGCCCATCTGTCACGCTGAATCTGGAATGGGGGTGGGGGGGGGCGTGAAGCTGCCTATTCGTATGAGACTCCCAGGCACCCACGTGTTTCCGGGGAGCCCGAGAGACCCTCCCGTGCCAGAGCTCTCCCGCAGCAGCGCCGGCCGCTCTCCAGAGGGGCTGAGCCCTCGCTGGGAATTGCTGGGCTGAGGCTGTGGGCCCCTCCCTTGCACAGGGCATGCGCCACTCATTCACTGGGTCATTCGCAGAGGGTGCAGGGTCTGGGGGCAGCCAGGCGACGGGACAGACACCTCCCCAGGTCCTTTGTGCCATCTGTGTGCAGGAGGCGGGGACAGGCCTTGCCCCGCAAAGGGGGGCCATGAGCCCGTCAGACTTACGCTGCTGACCATGAACTTGAAAATCAAACGCGCATCACACCCAAAACTGCCTGCAGAGAACAGACAGGTGACCAGGCAGCTAGATCTGTCTCTCTGTCCACACATTCTCAAACCAGAGGGGCTGGACGCCCGTGGAAGCCCAGAGGCGCTGAGCGTCCACAGAGCCACAGGCCGGAGAAGCCTCCCTCCGACACGCTGCCGGAGCCTCCCGGGGGCCTCCGTTCTGCGGGTGAAGGCGGCCGTCTGCCTCTTGGCCTGGCTCCTAAAACAAACTCTTGGAACTGGTGACCCCCAACGGCCCTTTGCTCAGCATCCCACCTCAGCCTGAGCCTGCGC
Source organism: Micronycteris hirsuta (assembly GCA_004026765.1). Taxonomy (NCBI): domain Eukaryota; kingdom Metazoa; phylum Chordata; class Mammalia; order Chiroptera; family Phyllostomidae; genus Micronycteris; species Micronycteris hirsuta. Next base: position 15,839 of record PVJI01019314.1, read on the forward strand.
CACCTGCCTTCCACTCCGAAGCCTTCCTTCCACCAGCCAATTGCCACACACAGCTGCCCACCCGCCTTGGAGGAGCTCTCCCAGGCCAGGCCTGCTCCGCAGCATAGTCCTCACGGTGATAGCTTTCAGGCCGGAGCCTGAGACACCCTGAGGAACCTCAGCGGTCAGGCCGACAGCCCGGGCCAGCCGTTCCCACACTGATGTGCATCAGGACCACCTGGGGGGCTCATCGAACCCCCACTGCTGGGCCCCAGCCCGGAGCTCCTGGGCCTGGGGTCATGGGTAGGGCCTCAGGGTGCCTCTGTAGCAGGTCCCCAGGCGGGGCTGCTGGCCTCAGTCACTCAGGTCACCACCCAGGATTAGGAGACCAAGATGCTCTCACTGACCAAAAATCCCAGCCAACTCCCTCCACTTCCAGGGCACAGGCCCCTCCTGGCTGAGTAGCAGGGGACCGTGAGCTGAGCACCAGCCACACACCGGCATGCAGACGAGGCCCTGGGCTCCATTGCCGCATCCCCCACGGACAGGGCACGGCCGGGCTGTGGGGTGGCGTGCCCACACAGACGACGAAGATGCTGTCACCGTCGGAACTGACAGGCCGCTGCTTGGGAGGGACCAGACGTCAGCCACAGACGCAGAGGGCAGGTACAGGGCGGCAGCGTCTAACCCCGTCTGGTCCTGGGCCTCCCGTCGGGGGCGGGGGAGGAAGGGCAGCTCGCCAGCACTCTGGGCGAGAGCAGCAAGAATGTCTGGAATCCCTTATCTTCCTCTGCAGCCCAAACACAGATCCTCCTGCAGCTCAGTAAATCACGGAACTGCACCGGAGTCCTGGGGGGCCTGGCGGGGATACTCGGAGACATGAGCTGGGAGCCCCACCCCCGCCGGCCTCGGCACTGGAGTGCGGGGTGCAGAGAGCACTGGGGAGCAGGAGGACCCCCGGAAAAGGACAGTGGAGCAGAGCAGAGACACTCCACGGGCAGGAACGTTGGAGAAGCAGACGCGCCACAGGTTCGGGGCCCTTCCCAGCTGAGTGCCACCCTGTGGACTGTGTCAGCCATGGGGGCTGCAGGCACATCAAACCGAGGCCTCTGGGCAGCTGCTTTAAAAGCGATCTGCTACGGGCAGGCTCACTCCCAGGGTGGGCGGCTGTGGGCGGTGACTCAGATCCCGCCAGAGGGGCCAGTCCAGAGCCCTCCTCACGGACTGCGCTCAGCCCAGCACCCCCCTCCTCCCCCCGTTGCCTCACACCTCAGCTGTGCCCAAGGCCTGAGCTTCTCAGGCCAATTAAAACAGGTTCTGCCCTGGCTGGTTGGAGCATCATCCTGTGCACCAGAGGGTTGTGGGTCCGAGTCTTGTATGAGAGGCAACCAATCGATATTTTTCTCACATCAGTGTTTCTCTCTCTCCCCTCTCCCTCCCTAAAATCAACAAACACACCCTTGCGTGAGGGCAAAAAAAAAAAAAGAAGAGGGAACCCGGGAGTGAAGATCCCCCCCCCCCGCCCCGCTGGAGCGGACTGCGGACAAAGAGGAGATATTGCTGAGCGATGGGGAGGAGCTGGCAGGCCACCGTGGGAGAGAGCGATGCCTTTGCTGTGCCCTGGCCGAGGGCAGGAAACTCAGGCAGGGACTTCGAAAGTCACGTGACAATGGCTCACCTACAGGAAGGTCAGCAAACACCCTCAGGTGCTGGTCTCTGGGCCTGGGTTACCTACGGGAGGCGGAACCCTCCGGAACCAGGGCCTCCCGACCTCACGTCGGTGCTGGGCCCACGACCCACTTGGACATCCCTCCTACTGCTGGACAGGCTGTGTTCACCCCCAGCTTGTCCTCGCTGCCCCCCCGCCACGAGCAGAGCTTGGCCAGGACAGCTCAGCGCCCACATTCAGGCTCAGCGCCCAGTGCAGGGAGGGGCGCTCTGCCCTGAGGTCAGACGGGCATGCACCGCCAGCATGCATGCACCCCTCGCGGCCAAGCGCTCAGCCGTGTAATTACGTGCCGGTGTGTCTAGGAATGGACAGAAGCAAAACCTAAAACCCCACAGGGAGGGCAGTTGCTGGTTTAAAGGCAGCCCCCCCTGACATAGCTGTTGTCCTGCTGAGTGGAGAGCAGATGTGCAAACCAACCTAGAACCCTCACCCGGTCTGAGGAACAGATTTCGGTGACAGAGACCTGGGTGAGGGCTGCCAGGGGCGACAGGTGCTGGGGGGGAAAGGTAGGACCTGGGGGGCAGGTACGAGAAGGGGGGGCCCTCACCTGGTGGTAGCACCTGCCCCTTCCGAAACCCGGCCAGGAGAGGCCACTCTGTGTTCTGACCTCCAAGTCCCCCACTGGGAGACTGCCCAGCCCCACGCCGAGCCGGGGGAGACCAGCCAGCCTGAGCTGGCCTGGCCGGGCACGCAGCCTGAACCGCGCAGCCATGGGCACCACCTGCTCCACGCAGAGCAGTGGCCGTCCCGACCCTCCAGAGAAGGCAGGGTTTGGGGGACTCAGCACCTCTCTTCTCTCTGTTACCTTTACTAGCAGGTGAACGCACACAGGTCTCTAGAGGGAAGCTTCTAGAAGGGAGGGGCTTGTGGAGGATAAGACAGGCGCGGCCACAGAGAGAAGGGGGTGCCTCCCAGGTGGAGGCAGCCCCCCAGGACATGTGCAGGGCCCGGGGTGCAGGGGAAGTTCAGAGTTCAGCCTCCAGCCCGCAGGTGAAGAGCCATAGGGTCCGGAGGCAGCCCCCCATTCAGACCTGCCCGCAGACGCCTGAGCCAGGCAGCAGCGGGGAGGCGGTGGGAGGGGCGCAGAGTGACCGCCTGCGGGCCACTGCCAATGGCTGGGCGTCAGATGACCTGGGCTCCCCAGCTGGGGACAGAGAGGGCCGCTGGCATTTAGAAAACGTTCAGGTGGCGGTGAGGTGACCAACGGGGGGGCGAAGGGGGGGGCTGCCGGCTGAGTGTTGAAGGTGACCCTGAGGTTCCAGCTTACATTCCTGCCTGGGCCAGATGCCTTCCAATGAGATTTCAGAAAAGAAGAAAGACACAGAGGGGAGGGGGCTCCGAGCAGAGAGAAGAGGCTGCAGAAATGATGGATTCGGTCTTCGACACGTTGAATTTGAGGTGCCCTTGGGACATCCAGACGGGGCGTCACCCAGGGTCTAGGAGCCTCAGAGTCCACAAGGAAGTCTACGGAAAGCCAGGAACGGCCCCACCGACGCCCAGGGCTGTCCATGAGCTGGCCGTGCGAGCAGCACACCCACGGGGACGCTGGGCCAGAGGCGGCAGGGTGGGGCCCTAGGGGGTCTTCCCAGGACCTTGGAGCCGGGGCCGTCTGTTCCACCGTCCCAGCCCTTCGCTCAGGGGGTCCTTCCCGATGGGGAGGGGAGGGAGGTGGAGCTCCTTGCAAGTCAGGGGTGAAGCCCGAAGGGCCCCAAGCGCCCCTGTAGGAAACGGTGCCCCCGACCTGGGGGCGCCTCCCCCGCCCGGTGCCCTGACCGTGGGAGAAGGTCGTTGCCGGTGAATTCCGACGGGTGCGGGGGTGGCAGAACCTGCTCTGACGAGAAGTGCACAGGGGCTGCCGGGGCCGGGGGGCTGGGGGCAGAGGAGGAGGAGGGTTCGATGGGGACAGAGCTTCCGCTCTACAGGGTGACAGGTTGGAGAGACCCTCACAGTGACCCCAGCACACGTGACACTGCTGCCCGTGCCCTCCGGCGTGGCCGGGCCTCACGGCCGTGGCTTCGAACCACCAGCAACCTTGGCAGCACAGTAAAGAAACATGAAAGAAAATATTCCCGAGCCCAGTAACAAATTTTAGAAGAAACTCTACGTGGGAGAGAACACCTGAGAACAGGAACGAGGGAAGGGGAGAAACACCAGTTGAAGGAACCAAGTCTGCCGTTTGCCTCATCGCGGGCCCTGCGGGGCGGAGCTGGGAAGGAGAGGAGCCCCTCTGGGGGGCGCTGCCCCCTGCACGGCCCCACCCACGGTCCCGTGCAGAGCTGCACACGGGGCCAGGGAGGGGGCATCCACAGGGCAGGGCAGACACAGCACCCAGGAGAGCACCATGACCCGTGTCCGACCTGCGGCGCCCAGGGACCAGCCGCTGCCCTGGCCGGGCTGGGGGGCCTGCGTCTCGTGAGTCCAGAAAGCAGCCAGCGGCCCGGACCCCGCCCTGACCTGCCCTGGCAGTGGGTGGCGGCCAGTCCCCACAGGGTCTGGGCAGCAGACCGAGCAGCTTGGTGGCCAGTGAACTGCCTCCTCCCCCTTAACGAGCTGCTCGTTAAGACCTGGAAGCAGGTCCCGGGGATGGAGCTCCTGGCACAGGGCCCCGCGGCTGACAGGTACTGAGGAGCAGTCGGTTCCCCCAAAAGACCAAGAGCACAGACAGGCTGCACCCGGGATGACCCCCAGCCACCCCACACCCACTCGCTCCCAGAGCCACTGCGACTCGTCCCACCGATCCGAGCCCGCCGTCGGCACGCCCGGCCCTGACCTGGTCTCTCCCGCGCGGGCCGGCACCCGGGCAAAGCCCTTCACTGCCGTCAGAAGAAGTCGCCCTAGTGCGCGCTCTGCCCTGCACCCGAGTCCGGGGGAGCGTCCAGCTCACGCTTCCACAATGGCAGGGGGCGGACACGCACTTCCGGAGCCCCAAGCAACCAGCCGAGAGAATGGACAAAACCCCACTTGTCCTTAAAATTCCAAGTAAATCTTACCTCGCGTACCACAACAAACGGCTTTACGCTTTCATGTTTGGTGCTGATCACCTGCTCCTGACCAAGCCCTTCCCTCACCCCTCTGACGGAGACCCTCTCGCCGCCCCCCTCACACCCGGGGGGGCCCCCTCGACTGTCCGCCAGGGCTCCGGGCATCTCAGGTCGGCCGCCAGGAAGCGCGGCACCCCTGCAGCCACCCCATCCACGCGGACCTTGGCCTTCAATCAAGGCCACACCCCCGACTGGGAACAGCCCCGCCCCCGCGCTCACCCGGATCCGGCGCATGGCAGCCACGATCTCCACTCTGCTGTTGGGCCGCGGCACGTCCAGGCTCCCGACGTACTGCGGGGAGAAGCAAACGCTCAGTGAGAACAGGGCTGTCCACGGTCGCTGCGTGAGCAGCAGTGGACAGGCTGGGGCGGGGGGCATCCGGTCTATCACCCCATTTCACAGCAGGCCAAATGGGGCGACCCCTTCTAGCTCTATGTGGCAAAAGCCAAGAAACGGGGAATTTTGAAACGAGATGACAAAGGGCTTCCTTCGTCACCGTGGTCTTCCCTGGAGGCACAGCGCTGACCCCAGCTGGCTCCGGAAGGAGCCGGGGAAGACCGCCCCCCACCACGCTGGGCTAGCACAGCGGCCTCCCTGTGACGGGGGTCCGGGGCAAGCCCAGGAGACGAGGGAGACACCTCTTACACAAACCTGCTGTGCACATACGAAAGCACCCCCAGAAACAAATGAAAGCAGAGGGAATCTTTCTCTAGTCCACGGCAGATCGCTGCGCGGGCCCTTGGTTTTCGGAGAGTGCGCACGTGGAGTGGGCTCCTGACTGGAGGAGAGGGACGGACGAGCTATAGTTTATTGAAATTTCTAACCTGAGCACACAGAGCGGCAGGCGGGTTAACGTTTAGTGTGGGAACGACTCCTCGCCGGGCACCGTTCGAACTGCCCAGGCAGGTGCAGAGCGAGAGAAGAAAGCCCGAGCGAGCGCCAACGGCCCGGCGTGCGGCTCCGTGCGAGAGTGGACGTGACACTCGGGGATGCACGGAGGGTTCCGTGTAGCGAGGCTCACACCGTCGCTCCCCTGCCCTGTCCCGCAGTTCTGACCTCCACACACAGCTCGGGCGTCTTCCTTGGCCCACACCGACCCCTGGGCTCGGCCTCTCCTGACACGCGTCACATGAAGGAGCCCGGGGGCGACCCTAGAACTCAGCCCCCCGAGCAAAGGTGGCATCCATGGCGGTAAGAGCGGGAGTCAGGACGGGCCCTGTGGTTACAGGAACAGCAGGTTCTTCCTGAGACGTGGAGCAAGGCTGGCCCCCAGCAAGCAGGCTTTCAGACAGGAGCCCTGCCCGAGGGGCTGCCTGGCGCACTGACTGGCGGTGGTGCTAGTGCACGGACAAGCGCAGGCCAGGGCGGCCGGACGGAGCGGCAGGCACTTGGGCTCTGGGCCCGAGGATGCCCCGCAGGCGGGTCTCAGCCCCCAGATGTCAGAGTGCGGTCGGACCGACTGTGGTTGGCCCTTCTCCCCTCTGAGCTCAGCAGGGCCCCGCAGGGTGTCGGCCCCGCAGCAACCCACAGAGCCAGGCATGATGTGAGGCCGGGTTTCCAAACTGCTTAACCTCAGAGGCCCTCTGGCCAGGGACCACCCCCATGCCCCCCCCTCCCACGATGCTGGCTCTGACAGCCGTCAGAGCCCTGTCCCCTCAGCCCTCAGGGAGTGCCGGCACCTCGTGGCCAAGCAAGGCCACTATTGAAGGTGGACCTGGGGGCTGTGCAGCCCTGCCCACTGGTCTCTGCCACCCAGGCAGGGGCCTGCTGCCCTGGGAGACCCGCAACTGGGGCCTGAACACACCTGCCCGAAGGGAACTGTCCCACCTGCTCCCTCAGCCCAGCTCAACTCCTCCTCCTCGGGAAGGGCACCCTGGGCTGGGAATCTTGAAGCATCAGGAAATTTGGGGTGCAGGGCCCAGAGGGGCAGCTTTGGGTGGGTTTCCTCCTGAGGGAGCAGCATGCTGCAGGGGGCAGGGCTCAGCAGAGTGACCTCTGTTCCCTGAGCACCTAGAAAGGAACAGCTACGGAGAAGGTGCAACCGCACTGGGCAATCACAACGTCAGACCCTCTGGTCAGTTCATCTTCCGGACCAGCAGGCGTTACCGGCAAACAAGGTTCACCAAAGGGCCCCTGGTATTTCACCCTCCAAGTTTCTGGACAACCTCAGCCTCCAAACTAGATTAATACCTCGCAAAGTTTTTTTCCGCTTCCTTGCTTCCACCCTGTTTTCTGGAGATTAACTTCTGAAGACAATGACACACTCAGCTGTAGTGTGCCTCCTGGTACATAAATCACAACACAAAAGCAGCCTGGCGTGGCAGCTCGACAGTCACCAGCACCCCCGCCACCCCTCGACCTCTTAGCCTTTCTGCCCTCGCCCTCCTTGGGGAACTCCCTTTATTCACGAGTGTTTCCAGAGACCAGAAAAAGACACGTATGAGCCACAAATCAACACATCAGGTGCTTCTGATCATGTGGGAGCAACTGTGTCATCAGACTGGGCTCCTTCCAACAGAAAACAGAAGTCTGGACAAGATACAAAGTAACTCTGCAGAGAACGATACCGATACCGAGAGTGAACGGCAGGACAACTGTGGAGACTAGGCAACGACAATATCCACGTGGCTCGATTGTAACAAGGGCTCCGCACTGAGCAAGACGCCAGTAACAGCGGAGACTGGGGAAGAGGGTCTATGGGAACTCTGTCCTTGGTACACAATTTTTCCTTAATCATGAAATTAGTCTAAAAAAATGAAGTCCATCAATCACACTCGAAGGCACTGGAGGCAGAGACAGGCGCTCGGTAAGCGGACCGGCGCGGTGCCCGCCCGAAGACACCTGGTGGGGCAGGCACCAGAGACAGGGCAGCCCGAGGAGCATGACAGGGAGGCAGAAACCTCACAGGGGGTGTCACAGAGGGAGCCCTTGTATCAGACGTCCACCCCACTCAGGTCCTTGGCTGACCCCGAACTGCACGTGTGCACAGGAGACTCCGAGGAGCCCAGCAGAAGGGACAGTGGCGCCCCTCCGGAGAGGCGGATTTAGGACTCAGGAGCAGCCAGGTGAGCTGTCTGTTGGATCTAAAATCTGCAGGGTCCAGAGAGGCCAGCAGACTGTGTCATGTGGCTGTTAAAGCCCCGCCTGTCCGGGGAAAGGCCACAGGCCCCGTGCTCCTGCAGCAAAAGGAGAGGCCCACAGGTGGATGCGAAGTCCAGGTCCCCAGATCCCCGCGTTGCCAGCTCTCAGCTTCTCTCCGAAAACCACGCGTCCCAGGGCTGCAGCCCGCAGCACGTACCGCGTGAGGGGTCACGGCCCTGAAGTGCTCAGCAGACGGCGGAGGGGGGGCTGGTCTCCCCAGCTCCTGGTTTCCTGCCCAGACCATCCTGCCTACGATCCCACCACCTCTCTCCCTTCGGGTCCAAACCGGCCTGGTTTCTACTCTGCTGCCCTGCCCGCCTGGTCACTGCCCACGGTCCCCCGGCCACCCTGGGTCCCCTCTCCCCAAACACACACAGGCAGGAAGAAACCTAACTCCCTCTGTTGTACCCAGAAACCACCAGGGCGACGGCCTGAGTCACCCCTTCACCAGCCATCTGTCCTGACACCTGCTAAAAACTAGGGTCACAGGAGCAGAGACTTCAAAGCCAAAAGGAAAGTTAGGAGTCATGTCCAAGGTCATGTTGCAAAAGGATTCAATGGGAATGTGTGACAGTCCTGGCGGGCTGGGCGCCCGGCCAGTGTTCACAGGGCTGCCGGTCAGAGCCACCCAAAGGTGCTCGCGAGTCGCCCTTTCCTCACCCGCACTCCCAGCCTGCGCCAGGAGGGCTGCCTCGTCCCACGTCCCCCTCTGCCTCCACAGCGCCATGGGGGCCCTTGAGGGCTGGGGCCTTGCCCTGAGCCCCGAACCCCAGCCTCGGAGCAGGGCAGCCACGGGGCTGACGAACCCACGGCCCAAGGACATGGCCCGGCTCCAGGCGCTGCCACCACCTGAGTCCTTCCTGCAGAGCGTGCCCCTGGGCCTGGCGGTGGGGGGCGGCCCCTGAGCAGGAGGGCATGTGTCTTGTAGCACACCCGCTGCGCAGCAGAGCTGTGAGTTACGTCCGTCCCACTCCTGGGTTCCCTGCATCCCCGATGACACAGCAGTGACTGGAGGGTGTCACCACTGTGCCTGAGCACCCAGCACAAGGCCTGGCCCGTCCAGCGGGTGGCTGAGCTGGTAGCTCTTCCTGCTGTTCAGCAAGAACCCGTAAGATGCAATCTAGTCGTGGCACCACCTCTAGGGGGCCCCAGACTCTCCCGCCCCCACCCGATTACCCAGGCAGCCCCATGCAGCGCCATCCGTCCTGCTCGCCGCCTTCACAGACATCGAGACTCCAGCAAAGACGGTGCTGCGGCCTCCACGCCCCGGGAACCCGGGCCGGGGTGAGCCGTCCTGGCTGGTGGCCCTCAGCGCTGTGTCCCCACCCCTCCACCCTGTGTGGCTTCACCTGGGAGACGGTGAGCGCACCTGGCCTCCCGGGTGCTGCAGCTGCCAGAGGCCTCGCCGGCCGAGCACGCCACCTCTCCCGTAGTTACAGGGAAGGCAGCAGAAACCGGTGCGGGAGGAAGAGAAGACCAGCCCCTCGGGTGCCCCAGGCAGGCGGTCTCCAGGGACACCCTCGGCCACCACACTCTGCCACCAGCCTGCCCCTCCGTTGTCTGCCCAGGACGATCGGGAGCCACATGGACAGAACATGACAACGACTGATGAACACCACACGCGTTTCTGTGCAAATGCCAGGAACTGCACCCACCCCTCCATCGCCACAAACGCTCACCCTCCCGGGCCATCCTGCCCGCTCACACGCCGGGGAAAGTCATGCGTGCTGGGGGCACTGCCCCTGCCCCTCCGGGCTCCGCCTCCTCAGTGCGAGACGTGTAAGGCCGTCCGCGCAGAGTGACCGTGAGCCTCGAACCAGGGCTCCACGGGCACGTATTCCGAGAAAGAGCCCTACAGGAGCACAAGGTGACACTACGGTGACACAGGAGAAGGAGACACGGTCAGAGGAAGGAGGGGCCGATGCCCAGATGGTGTCAGTCACTGCCAAGCAACGAAGCCCAGCTGGGCCTGCCACCTCCCGGCGCAGACCCGGCCGTCCCCTCGGGAGACAGAAACGTTCCCAGAGTCCAGTCCGTGCCAGCTCCACAGACGGAACAGGTGTCCCCAGCGAGGTCAGAGCCATGGATTCAGGACACCCGCGCCCACTGTTCCCGCCGCCAGCACTGGAAGTCCTCCAGAGCCAGGCAGGAGCCCGCCTTCCCGCCTTCCCAAGAGCCTGTCCCTTCCTCCCCTTGCCGCGGGTGCAAGCCACCCGCCTCCACCGCACGCAGCGAGCACACCGTCCGTCCTTGGGAGCCTGCTGCCGACCTGCCCCGGCCAGGCCGGCCCCGAGCCGCAGCTGTTACCACGAGGCCAGAACTAGAACCACACACCGCCTAGGGGCCAACAGCGCAGGGCACAGACTCGCGCTTCACCCAGCGGCTGCCTCGCTCCCCGCTGGGGGCGGGGCTGCCGTCTGTCCACTGCGGTCACGGAAGCGCATCCGCACCCTCCTGAGCCGGCTTGGCCGGGTGCAGGCCAGAGGACCTGAGGGCTGGGCGGGCAGCGGCTGCGGGCCGGGACCGGCACGGCCTGCGGGCTGGTCACATGCCACACGTCCCCCCGCCCGAGATGTAAGGACTCTGCACCACAAACTGTAATCAGGTTAAATAGCAGCTTCCTGGATGAGGGGCGGGAGGGGCAGGACGCGGGACCAGGGAGCGGTGAGAAGGAGCAGAGGAAGAGACCCGGGGTGGGATGACGCCCCCGAGAGGCAGCAGGGACAGCCCCGCAGTCATCAGACGCAGCCCGTCAGAGGGGGGGGACCCGGGATGGGCTTCAGGACCCCTTTCACCTTCCTTTGACCTGTAACTTTTCACCCGCTCCCCGCCCCCTCGCCGCGCTGCTGTGATGTGTCATCGGCCGTACCTGTGCTCGCCGTGACTCACCCTCGCAGTTGCGTAACCGAGCGGGCACGCCGTCCTGACAGCTGTCACCTGTGCTTTGTCCTGTTTGATTGGGTTCCTAAGGTGTCCTTTTGAACTGAACTCATTTATTCCCCCCGTGGAGCAGGTACAATTCTGGGAAAAGGTCTTCTCTTCCTTCCCCTCCCTGCCCAGCGCCCCTGACATGATGCGTGGGCAGGAAGCAGGCCTGACCCTACGTTCCGCTTCGCACCAACCAAGCATGTTTTTGGCCCTCGGCAAATGCCACTCACCTCTGCCGGCTGCAAAAATAATAACAATGACGACCCATAAATACCTCGGCTTCCTGTCGCTGAGAGGAATTAACCACACTGCAATTAAGGAGAAGCCGGAGAAAGCATTTCATGAGCACCTCCGCAGTGCAGACCGCAAGGGTACAGCGATGAGTGCCAGTTGCAACGGGGTTCTTGGTGGCGGGGGGCGGGGGGGGGGGCGTTATATGACGGCCCGCTGAAGGCGGGACACCGGCAGCCACACGAACCTCAACTACGTACGTACTGCTGCCAGGTTACAAGACAGAGAGATGATTCCAAAACCTAGTTCCTGTAAAGCATCACACTTTCAGAACCGTGACCCACGGGGACACGATGACCCCACTTAGACTTTCAGAGACTGTAAGTGGCTGCTGGGCACAGGCCCAGTGGGGACCGACGGGCGGAGAGCCCTCTAGGACAGGTTCCATCAAGACGACGTGAGACGCATGGGGAGGACCTGCAGGAAGGTCTGCGGTGGCCGGATGGGAACAGGACCAAATGCAGGGCACGTCGCGAAGCCAGGCCTGGCCTCGCTGTTAGTCGCGTCCTTGCGTCTGAGAACAGACCGAGCGAGCGGACTCACACGTGGGCAGTCGGCTGGAGAGGGCTCGAGGTGAATGGTCGCTAGAGGGTGAACTCGGAGCTGAAGCGAGGGACCCCAAAACCCCGGCCGACATGTGACACCGTGATGTCCCACCCACTCCTGTCACTGGGCCTGGCCGACACCGGACCAAGTCAGAAGAGGCCGCAGACAACGGGCAGGAAAGGCGACGGCCGAGAGGGAGCAGCCAGAGCAAACAGGACGCCAGGGCCCGGGCAGGCAGGGCGGGGCTCGGCGGGAAGCGAGCTCTGCCCTCAGAGCCGCTGGTGCTGGGCCCTGGCGTCTGGCCGCGGGCCCAGGGCCGGGCAGCCAGCGTGGGGACTAGGAAGCCCAGGTCCCGGTCCCCATGCTGTCCTCAGAGTCTCTCACACGGCACCTGCCTCAGAGCGCGTTGATTCAGCAGCGTTCTCCGTGTTGCTCCCGCGCGCTGAGCAGAGGAGAATGAGCTGGAGCCCCCTTCACGCATCCGAGAGCCCACCTGTCCGACGCTGCTCCCCCGCCCCACCACGCCCCGCACTCGGGGAGGAGCAACACTCCTCTTCTCTCCACCAAGGCCGCGTGTGCTCTGATCTGGTCCGGGGGACAGAAAATGACCCCACTTTGCATCCACCTTCCCTAGTCTCTGCAGTAATCAATCTCCCGCCATGAGCGTCCCCAGACCCCCTGCCCGGAGTCACGTGGGCCACGCCCTCTCTCCAACAAGCTGCATGTGCCCGGGGCACCTGGGGCACCGCTTCCCACTGCAGGGAGCTGTGTTTGAGGTGGTGCACCCAGGACCTCTCCCTCCCGGGGCTGTACCTTGACCTCCCACAACACCCACCCCAGCCCCAGGATCAGAAGGTCTCGGCCAACCCTGGCATGCACACCCTGGGGTCAGCGTGTCTGGGACACACACGTGCCACTGCACCAGATTCGACATCTCTGCAGTCGCCAAGGACTGCCTGGCGCAGCCGCCAGTTTGCAGAGCATTCCCACTGGTTGCCTCCTGTGAGCCTGGCAGGGCCCCTGCAGGACAGACGAGCAGACCGCGTTGCTACCTCTGTCACAGGGGAGCCGCCTGGGGCCTGGCCCAACGCCAGGGTCGGAGGCCTGGGAGCCTGGCACTCTGCCAGGGCCTTTCCGCCTCTCTTTATCTTAATCACGATCAGAAAGGACGCCAGCAGCTCACAGGGGAGCCCAGGAACAGCCCCTAGAAAGGGCTGCGTTGCTGGGGCCGGGCAGTAGCTGGGTCAAACTGAGCCGATGTCCCGGGGAAGGTCCCCAGGGGCACGATCCTCTGGGCCAGCCTATCGACCAGTCTGCCACCACGGGATGTCACGGGCTGAGCTGAGGCCGGCCTGGCTCCCTCCACAGCTATGGAGCAAAGACCCCGATTCCTCTGCCGTGCCCCCCCCCGCCCCCCCGTCACAGGGCAGCAGCATTTCCAAGGAGTCGTCTGCTAATGCAGCGGCTTCTCACGGACTCCGCAGCACCCTGGCCACCAGGAAAGGTCAGGATTTGTTCCTTTTCCCAAGACACAGTGAGCATCTGCTGTGGGCCCCGCACAGACTGGCCAGGGAACAGAACAGTGTCACGAAGTGGCATCACCCGCCTCCAGGTCTCAGTCGTCAGGAGGACCCACTAGTGTGTCCAGGGTCTAACGGGGCTGTGCCGTTTGCTGAGGAGGCCGAGGCCAGGGGTGGCTTCGGAGGACACGGCCGTGGAGCTGAGCCCACTGGGATGAGCGAGGGGGGCGTGGGCAGAGAGGCCACTCCAGGCGGGGAAAACGGGAGCTGGAAACAGAGGGGGGAAGGCAGACAGGGTACTTGATGCGGTGACTGAGCAAAGAGGGGACCGCACTGTGGGCCAGCGAGTAATCACGGCCAACAGGAAAAGTGAGGTCCCACGACAGGGAGCCCCGCTGACCCGATTGTGGGAGGAGACCAGGGGACAGTGTCACAGACGTGTGTGACCCGAGCCAGCGAGAGGACAACATTCAGAGCAGGATGTGTTCCGGGAGAAGCTGCACCTGCCTCCCCTGCCCAGTGGCCTTTCCTTCACCCGCCAGCCCGGAACGCAAACACGCTGTGGAGGAAACCCCACCCCCAGCGTCCCTCACTAGGACTCAGTCCAGGGAGCACGTGGGGAGCCTGCCGTGTTCGACAACCCGCTCAGCCAGGTCGGTCTGAGCCACAGCTGGAGTGAGCTCAGGGCCTGCGCGGTGCCGGGGCCCGGGTGAGGGTGGGACCCCACGACAGAAGTGGGAATGCACCAGGACGGGGTCGGGGGGGGGGGCGGTTGGGGGGGTGGAGTGCACAAAGAAGGCGTCTCCCGCAGGACACCAAGAGGCGACGCACAGCAGTCCCGGAGCCACAGCGGCGCGGAGGTGGCAACACAGCAGCCGCACACAGAGGGGACACTGCCCAGCTCCGGAGGAGGGGACGGGGCTGTGGCCGCAGCCGCACAGGCCCGAGGCCGCGCCCACGTTCCAGGATCTCACGGGCCGCCCTGGAACGAGAGGGGCCGTGGTGCCCAGGCCCGGCAGCTCGGGCGTCCTTCTGACCGAGGCCCACCCAATTTCTTGATCTCTCCCCTCCCAGCCACCTCCCCCCTGTGCATCTGACGTCCTGCGGGGACTGGGGGCCCAGGGGCGCCCCCCCGCCCCCGTGCCGAGACCAGCACGAGCTCTCACTATGCAAAGCTGCACATCTCTCATTATAACCTCACACACAGGCAATCTCGGTCATAAGTCACTTCATTCTTTTTTTTTTTTCTTAAGTATTCAACTGAGGACATTTTTTCATTGCTTTCAGAGAAAAGGGAAGGGAGAGAGGAAACATCAATTGGTTGCCTCTAGCACGTGCCAGGACCGGGGACCAGACCCCAACCTAGGTATGTGCCCTGGCCAGGAATCGAACTCATGACCTCTCAGTTACAGGACGGTGCACCAACCAAGGGAACCACCTGGCCAGGGCGTGCAAATCCACTGCTTACAGACAGACCTCGCCCAGGATGAACTGGCAGCTCTGACCTTCGGAGCACCCCCTCTTCCTTTTCAGTTCCCCTGTGCACCTGAGGCCAGCTCCTCCCAGGCCTCTGCACGGCCCTCAGCCTGGGGGAGTCAAGCAGGGAGGGTTGCAGAAGGAGGAACTCGGCCACCAGGGCACTGACGCTCCCAGGTTAGCTTCAAGTGGGGCAGATCACAGAGGTGACGCCGTTCTTCCATACGTCGGCCTGGCTGGGCTCCAGGTCTCAGTCCCTCAGACACAAATCCAAGCATCACTGTGACGGTAGCTGGACGGCAATAAACCGTGTCTCAATGGCTGGGGGGGCGGGGGCGGCACCAGCATGCTGCCCGGGACAGGTGCTCTGCACCCTGCGGACCAGGCGACTCTGCAGAGCCCACCGGACATGCCCACCTGACGTGAACCACGGCTACGCCACGGCACCCCTGCGGCCAGCCCTGTCTCGCCCGAGGTCCTACCCCTGACGCCGAGCATGGCGCCTGGCTTGCGGCAGAGCTCGGGACGAGCCGGGGTCGGTAATAATGACACGGTGCCCGTGAGCCCCTCCCACCTGATGCTCCCCACAGAGCGCCTGCTCAGGGGCATCCCCTTTATCAGAGCGGCGCCGAGAGCTGGCATGCGACACGGTGGGGCTCTGGAGTCCCAGGAAACTGCCTCCCACAGGCCAAGGGACGCCAAGACCCTTGGTGGCTGGGTGTCATGTCCCTGCCCGCGAGTGGACACAGAAATAACTCAAACAAAGGCTCTGAAGCTCAGACGCGGTCATTACAGCGTCTGAGGAACTGCACGAGCAGACAGGCCGGGTGGGGAGCGGCAGCGAGGGACT